>JBCJKH010014174.1:0-25740 GCA_039877255.1 Loriculus beryllinus | reverse complement strand
AGGACAAGGGGTAATGGGTTAAAGCTTAAACAGGGAAGGTTTAGATTGGATATGAGGAAGAAATTCTTTACTGTTAGAGTGGTGAGGCACTGGAATGGGTTGCCCAAGGAAGTTGTGAGTGTTCCATCCCTGGCTGTATTCAAAGCCAGGTTGGACGAAGCCTTGGGTGGCATAGTTTAGTGTGGGGTGCTCCTCCTTACGGTAGCGGGGTTGGAACTAGATGATCTTAAGGTCCTTTCCAACCGTAACGATTCTATGATTCTATGATACTGTTGGCCTTCCTGTATCACTGGCTCATGATCAGCTTGCTGTCCACCAGAACCTCAAGGTCATCCTTTGAAAAGCTGTTCTCCAACCACTTGGCCCATCTTATATTCGTCTATGCAGTTCTTTGCCCTCAGGTGCAGGATTTTTCAACTCTCCTTGTTGAATTTCATGAGATTCCACTGGACAGCAGAATGACCCTCTGCAGAATTAGCCAATTCGCCCAGTTTTGCACCATCTGCAAACTTGCTGAAGGTGCACTCTTTTCCATCATCCATCAATAATGAACATGTTGAACAGTATTGGACCCACTATTGAATCCTGGCATACACTACTAGCTGCTGGCTTCAACCAGACTTTGAGTCACTGATCACAACACTCCAGGCCTGGTCATTCAGCTGGTTTTTAATCCACCTTGCTGAGGACTTACTAATACCTTTACTTTGTCAGTTAGTCCATGATGATGTCATGGGAGACTGCATCAAAGACTTCACTGAAGTTGCGGCAGACGACATCCACTGTCTTCTAAGCTGGTCACCTAATTGCAGAAGGCTATGAGGCTGGTCAAGTATGATTTCCCTTTGTAAATCCATGTTCATGACTCCCAGAGACCTTCTAGTCCTCCATGTGTTTGAGACTTGTTTCCAGGAGAGTTTTCTGCATCACGCTCCCAGGGACTAAGGTGAAACTAAGCTACAGTTTCACAGATATTCTTTCTTGCCCTTTTCAAAGACAGTGATACTTGCTTTCTTCTTCAGGAACCTCTCCTAATTGCTACGACATTAAAAGATAGTGACCTCACAATGATATCAGATAGCTTCTTCAGGACTCCTGATGCAACCAGTCAGGCCTCATGGACTTAATGCGTGAACTGTGTTCTCTGACTTGGTTCTTTTCCACTAATGTAAGTGTTCCTTGCTTCAGACTTTCCCTCTGGTCTTAAGGGCCTGTGATTGCTGAAGGCTGGTGGGCAATGACCAAAGCAATGAAGGCATCAAGTATCTCGGCCTTCCCTATGCCATTTGTTACCAGTTCCTCTCTCCCATTCTGCACTGGACTTACTGTTTCCTAGCGGATGAACAAGTGAATGCCCACGATGGACCTGTCTTGCCAGTTAAGATTTGAATCTGTGGTGTCAGTACAAAAAAATATAATATATCTCAGGAAATCGGGTACAAACCTGCAGCTGGAACAAAGATGAAAGGGAGCCAATGCTGATTTCCTAACTCTAAAAGGCAAAGCCAATTTCTATTTTAAATGCTGAGTAAGAGGAGAGAAAGAGATTGAGCAGCCCCTCTAGAGGTACTGCAACAGAAAATTTCTGGTGTCACACAGGAATACACATGTACTTTCTTTCAAATAAATATGCATTACTACAGCGGCATATAAATTCAACTGAGTGTGTCCACCAGTTGCCTTTAGAAATTGAATGATATCATACTCTTTTCCTTTTAATTTATCTTTCATTTCCAAACCCCTTATTTCTGTCTACAGGAAACACAAGTTAAAAAAAGAACATTTCTTCCACACTAAACAGAAATTTGAACTCAAATCTCTTATTAAATTCTCCAAATACAGAGTTTGTTTACATCCTCTTCCCCCATATGTTTTTCAGAAAATTATCTCAAGAGAACAAGGCAGAGAAAGTTTCAGTCATACTTTTGTATCAGCCTTTTAATTTACTGAGGATGCTCTCTGGTTAGCTTCAAGCATTTAGAAAACACAAATCTGAGTTCAGGCACTGTAAGTATGAAACAATAAAAATACTTTTGAGAAAAATACTTCTATAAAGTCAAATCTGAGGGGATTTCAATGAAACAGTGATAATCATCATTCAGGATTAACAGAAGACTTTTCTGTTTTTTTCTTTTTCTTTTCTCCACACATTCCTTTAATTTCAGACTAAGAAGATCTAGCAGTTTGATTTCCTCACGCACAGAGAGGCCTGGTTGTTTCTAACTGCATGAAAAAGCTTCTGCAGAACTTGGTTAAAGCCATACAAATAAGAAACAGGAATAACCTATTTGGCTCAGCATCCTGATTCCGCCCAGAGTTCTGGAGTGCAGACACATTGTTTCTAATGTCCTGATTCAGTGTGGCTGCTCCTAGTGATGGCCTGATCCACAGATGGCCTGAACTGTTAACATCTTAAAGTTCATTGGCTTCTTTTCTACAGAATATTGTAATTACAATATCACTGGTTTGGGTGATCTATAGCTCTGTAATAAGTATAATGAACTTGGAATTCTAGCATTATCTAATCAGACTGAATCACACTTAATCTTGCTTGTAGCAATCGGTTTATACTGTGGATTGCTGACATACTACATGTGTGGGAAGTAAATGCTTTTTTTCATGTAGAGTTGTGCTGTTAGTGAGATTTTGCATTTCTATAAAGCACAGCCATGTAAAAATGTATATAAAATCTTAAACGTCTCCTTTAATTTGATGTACTAGATGATAACTGAAAAAAGATCTTGATTTCTGACCAGTAATACTTCCTGGTGAGAGTACTTAAAACAGTGAAGGATATTTTTGATTTCTGGTTTGTGATTGTTTTGTTATGGTTCTGTTAGATCTTATGGTAAATGTTAATAATAATATGCTATTAATACAACATTAACATATGTTAGTATCAACAGCTAATATAATATTGGTGTTGGCACTACTAATATTATTTTTATATAATATAGTAATGAATAAATTTATATAAAATTGTAATATATAAACATAATGTATACACATATGAAATTATAATTTCTTGAAACCAGCCCTAATGAAATTTAAAAAAGGAGTAAAAATATTTCAGAATATAGCTGGAGAAAAGGCAGAAAAAAGATAGCTGCTTCTAATATACATATTTACAATCAATAACAAGTCTGATATTATAAATGTCAGAAATACTTTTCTCAGTATCTTCCTAACAAAACATAAAATGCAATCTGTAACTAGCAAAATTACTCAAATTAATAGGAACTTTTCAATAGAGAGTTACTGAGAAATATTCAGGAGATAGGACTAGTAACCAAAAAGAATTGAGGGATATTTATGCTAACTTTTAAAAATTTTGAATTTATTAGACATACAAGAAGGATTTGACACTTTGATTAATATAGTCTAGGTTCAGATTTTATTATAACTAGCAGAATCCAAGACTTCTGCAGTCCGTGTGAGCAGGCATTTTTTTTTTTTTTTTTAGCTTTAAAGATCACAAAGTACTACTACTGATCTGCAAGAATTCAAACTTGCTTCAAGCAGATAGGTCAACAATAATCTCTCCAAAACACTTACACGAACATATTCAGATGTAAGAAGCACTAACAAATCAATAATATGTCTATGAGCATGTTGATTAATTAGAAAAAAAATAGAAATGGAATGTAGCACTATACACTACAATGCTCTCCCAGCATATCTCTAAGTAAAGCAGACTTTACAACATACATTGACCTGAAAGGAAAAATGCAGACAAGCAATACAGTATTATAGGAACATGTTAGATTTTCCTTGAGGGTGTCACTTATTTGTCTCCTTTAGACTTAAAGACCTAGCAAGACCACACCACAGATGGTAAGGGCTACTAACACACTAGTAACAAAGAATCCCAACTGGGAAGCGTTGCGTACATCCAGAAATATCAAGGAAATATCTTTTTTATTTAAAAAATAAAAGATTTACATTTAAAATATACATGACTCAACTGTGGCAGGTAAGTATGTTTTTTAAAAAATAATAAGAACAATTTGTGTGCTTTTAAATACAACTCTCTTTCTGTCAAACCACTAAACAATTACTCCTTTTCAACAGGCAAGTAATTCCCTCTGGAAACATCTGAATTCCAAAAATTTGAATTCTACCTTGATGATAGAAAAATAAACACCAAGATACTATGATACAAGTATAAGAATCATGAGAGACATAGGCTGCACCAGAAAAAAAGCCAGTATAAAGGAAGTAGTTGAAAAAATATATAAAAACTAGCACAAATCCTTCTGCACTGAAATTTCATGTAGAAAGAAAAATACCATGTTAAAGCTACCTCATATATCACCTAACCAAGATGATGATGGTGTTTGTTAAGTACTAAAACAGCTTATAAAGCATAAGGCAGAAAAGACAGTAATAGGAGTGTTTAATTACTCCCAAGCAGCCTGGTAAGAAATCATGAAAAGACATGATGTTGGAACTATATTTTTAGATGCTGTAAATAACGGTTTCTTGGAACCATTAGAGAAAATACAGGAGAAATAACTCTTGATTTTGCATTAAGCTAGGCATAGGATCTGTTTCAATATATAATCATCAAAAAACTCCATTTACAAACACTGACTATAATATACTCAACTTCAGTGTTCTTCTGGGAATAAAACATGCTTTAAAAATCCACCAAAATAGTTTAACTTGAATGGGACAAGGTTAGTAAGGATAAAAAGAAATGACAAAACTAATGGGTAATATGTTTGCAGGTTACAGCAGAACAGCTCCATGGAGTTCAGATAACTATGTATTCTCTAGCAGAAAAGGAAATCAAACGTGACTTTAAAAAAAAAGGAGCATGAATGACAAAATAGCAGAATAAAACTACTAGTTGACATGTTTCAAACTGGAATAAGGGTGGAGGGTATAAGGGAGAATACCTGTAAATTAAATCTACAACTATGCATATTCTAAAAGGTTCCGGAGTATAATTTATTTTAGGCAAAGAAAAATACTTATAGAACCATAGAATCATGGAACCATAGATTCCTAGAACAGCCCAGATTGGAAAGGACCACGAAAGTTCATTCCATCCAGCATTTCATGGGAAAGGGAGTTTAGATGTGATTATTTAGAACACAATTTTTAACTGCATATTGAAAGCCTCTACTGATGGGGACTCCAATATGTTCCTCAGGGGGTTGTTCCAGTAATCACTAAAACTTTTTAAAACATGAGAAGTAGGAAGCCTGACAGTGTTCAAAGACAGTATGCAACTTTTCACATAAATCATGTTTTGTACTAAAACACAGGAAAGTTACAAATATGATACTAGGTTTTTAAAAGGACTAATGAAAGACCAAAATAACTGAAGCAAACTAAACTCCAGCAAATCTGTATTCAGAGGCAGTTTCCTAAAAGTTGCAATACGGAATGTAACTAGCAAAAACATGAACAATGTGACATAAAAAATCAGTACAAAATTTTGTACAAGAAAGTTATTTCCCCAATAATTAGACTTCTTTGAACACATTAATGATCCTAAACAAGTGTCATCAAACAGTATAGCTAATTTAATTTCTAAAATTATTTTGACACATTTCCCCAGCGAAAGTTTTAATCAAAATTGATAATCATGGGAAATTCAGGAAGGTCTGCTTTCGTGTTTATAAACTGCTTAAAAGATAGAAAAAAAAAATTACAAATAGTAGATTAGTTTTCACATTGGTTATCTGTCACAAATATTGCCAACTGGGTCCTATGCTGTTATACACATTCACGAGTTATCTGAGAATGTACAAAGTACTGAGATTAAAAAGTCTGTTGATCACAATAAACTATTCAGAACAGGCAAAGCAGTAACTCCCTGCAGAAGACTGCAGAATTATCTGTGCACTCAAGAGACAGGATCCCTGATTTCAGGGAAACGATTAGCCATATAAGAACAGAGCATGTAGACCATGATTTCTCTATCTAAAGAAGAATGAGTAGGAGTGAGTATGACAACAGCCAATAAAAAATGAATGATGTGTAGAAGGTGTATTTTGGTGATGTGGCAAATATCTAGTCTCTATCTGTATATTTATACAACACATAAATATATAAAAGAGCTTGAGGAAGAATAAGTAGAGCTGTTAATTAGAATAAGCATTTGGGTGATACAAAGACAGTTCCAGAGCACACCCTAAATAGGACACCAGAAAGAAAATAGTTGTCAGGATCTAAGGCTGTCATGTCAATATCCAAGAAGAAACTAGACACTCTTCAGGATGTACAGTGCATTTCAAACAAATAAACAGTCTGCAAAAGCCTTTCTGAACACTGTAATCACAAACCTGACAACAGAGCGGACTTAGAAGATGTATAATATGTGTAAGAAAAGTCAAAAGGGAGCAAAAGGACAAACATTTTCATCCCTTTTTTCGAAAAATACAGGTGCTGGAATTGATACAAGGAGGAACAGCTCACAGCTTCCGCAATGTAGTAGTGGAATCCCATAAAGATGTAGGATAGAAGAGTCAACACTGTTCACTTTCATTTTCTGTACCACAGCAGAAACTCAAACTGAAGTGCATAGCTACTACAAGCTAAGCACCTACATTCTCCTATACCTTGAGTGAAGACTAATGCCTGGCAACTAACTTTGAAGACTAATGCCTGGCAACTAACTTCCAGTTAGTCTATTCTAATCTACAGTTTAAAGTCATGAAGCAGATGATGCTTTAAATAATATCAAATATGAATTATCCTTTGAACAACTGTCAAGCAGATTTATGATCTAATGAAAAAAAAATAAAACCAGTCTACAGGTCTCATTGTATACATTGATAAAAAAATCTAAGAACATTGAAGCAATTTTTTCAAAACTTAGAGGACTCTGAAGAGATGTGGCAATTTGACTAGTAGTCAATATGTCAAAATTCTGTCAAAATAAGATGGTTTTACATATCGTATTAATAGTTGCATATGAAAATTTAAGGCATGTTGTGGACCAACGGTAAATTTGTGGAGGTTTCAAACTGCTCACTCTTGCTTATACCACTGTAGCAGACACTTGTAACCATATAACAAGCTAGTATGCCTTGTAACCCTATGAAAGGCTGGATGTCCTTTCCTTTGCTGGTTTCTCCAGGAATCTTCTCAAGCTGGACCCAGTAGCCCAGGGGGCATTAACTGGATCAGGACCACTGTAATTTGCTTACATCCGCTGACTACTGTAGCAGGATGTTAAAGCATCATCTATGTACAATATTATAAATTCTTATGTGAAAGTTACTGCCAGAGCCCCATTCTGCAGCTTTATCAGATAAGGTGAATGCCAGATAATCAAACTTGAATACTGTGCACAGATTGTACTAAATTCTCCCACTGCTTTACAATGCTTTGGCAGAGGAAATGGATCATAAACTATGTCTAATTAGACAGTTACAGAGAGATTATTGTTGCTTTGGTCTATTGATGTACAGCAGCTGTAGCATACTGAAAACAGCCTTTGGATCACTCCAAATGAAGGGCTTGATACTGTATTTTACATTGTCTATTTCTTCACTCACTGATATTGAATTCAGTGGATGAGTAATTGAGACAGAAAGCATGTAATTTCATACATTTTATATATTTTAGCAATAATTTATTAAAATGCTTAAAACATTTTTATCGACATATGGTAAGACCTGACAATTTTCCGAGACTAAATGGGCAGTTTCATTTCATCATGCGATTTTGACATCACACTATCTCATCATGAGAAAAACATGTTTTCTTACATATGCACTACATATTTTAGACCTATATATTTGAAATATGTGCCCCCACAAACAAACCAGGTCTAACTGAGAGCCTTTAGATATATAATGATTGCCATCTCATCTTAGTTACAATGCTAACACACTATTATCCTGAGCTTATCACTCAACTATCTCATGCCATTTCCATTATCTTTTGACATTTCCCCACTGTTAACATGGGAGTACCAATGTCCACATATATATTTCCACACTTTCCACTTAATCTTTTATCTTTCTTTAGAAGGCTGTTCACTTTGTACAGAAGCTTCCTTTCCTTCTGAAATTTTCCTTTCTGAATCCTTGGAAAGTTTAATTATAAAGATCTGCTTATGTTGAAAAGGAATATGAAGATATAATGACATTTCATATTCTCAATATTAAAATACTATTAAGTCCAGAAATATAAGTTATTGGAGCAATTATAGCAGCAGAAATAACACTATTACTGCAATCAACTGCTGCTGTAGGTATTTGAAAACAATCTTTAATTTCCCTTTGAGTGTACCAATCTTCTCTGCAGCAGGACAAGCTACTAAACAATTAATGACACTGAAGCTGGCATGAAATTAATTATGCTGAAACATGTTTTGAGTTTTCAGAAATAATACATTCACTTTTTATCATTATTTCTGATTTAAAATGTCTTCTTTCTGTATGTAATTTCGTTTCTATTCCTGTGTTGTTGATTTTTAGGTCTTATAAAACAGCTATCATAAACAGCTATAAAACTCCAATGTTTTAAAAAGATGACATTAATTAAAAGATTAACTGATTCACCATTTACCTGGTTTTTATATGTGGCAAGTCTCAATTATGCCTATCACATTCTTTAATGATGAAATAGGATATGATTCAAACATAAGTAATAAACAAAGCTGGCAGAGAACTGAATGGAAGGTTTTTCGCTCTGCAGACAGCAGGATGAGATGTCTGCTTCCCTCCTGACTGTCCAGCTCTGCCTTCCTACACTCTCAGATGCATATACTAAACTTCGCAAAGGGCAGAGAGGCATTAAAAACAATCTCTTGCTGTGCATGAAACAGTTTGCACTGCTTGAACTTGGTTGAACTCATCCAAGTTGTTTCAGCACATGTGTCTGTCAACTCATTTTCCACCCATGTCTTCAGATCCTTCAGAGTCCATAGACAGGAAATACTCTTTTTTATCTTTGGCCTGTGGGTACATAACATCAGAAAACTTTAGATGTGTATGAGGAAGGAGTTGCAGAGATCAGCTATTATGAACTGACCCGTACAACTACCTGAAAGAAGGTTGTGGTGAGGTGGGGTCAGTCTCTTCTCTTAAGTAACAAGTGATAGGACAAGAGGTAACGGCCTCCAGCTGTGCCAGGAGAGGTTTAGATTGGGTATTCACAAAAATTTCTTCACAGAGGGAGTGCTCAGGCATTGGAACAGGCTGCCCAGGGAAGTGGGCACAATGGGAAGAATCACATCTCTGAAAGTGTTCAAAAAACGTACAGATGAGGCCTTTAGTGACATGGTTTATTGGTGGTCTTGGCAGTCCTGAGGTAACAGTTGGACTTGATGATCTTAAAGGTATTTTCCAACTTAGCTGATTCCATGACTCTATGACCACAACTCCCATTCCCCTTCCCCCTGTGTTGCTTGTGGGGAGGAGATAGAGGAGCTGGGAATGAAACTGAGTCTGGAAAAAAAGCCTGGAAAAAAGAATGCTCTCCCTTTAGTCCTCAGAGTCAGTCATCTCAACATGGAACGCAATCATACTCATCAAGCAGTCTCCTCTTGGTATATCTACGCTGGTGGTTCCCAAGGACCTATTTCTTTTTCAGTTGTTGCTACAGTTCTCTCAGGAGTTGTCCCACTGGCCTGACCAGTTCGTGATTACTTGTATCTTCCTCCTTGGTCTTTTTGAAGATGAACATGATATCACATTTGCCTTTTTCCAGCCACTGGGGACCTCTTCTGATTGCTGCAACCTTCCAGAGCTGATAGAGAGTGGCTTTGTGATAACATCAGCCAGTGGCATGTGCTTGTAGGCATCCCATAGGGACCCATGATGATACGTCTGGTTTACTTAAGTAGTCCATAAATGTAACCTGTTCTACTGTTGGTAGTGCTTCTCCCCACCAACCACAGCCACTGGGCACACAGATCTCGAAGTTCTGAGAACTTCTGATTAGTGAAGAAAATTATTAGGTATTATGGCATGGACGTTGTTTCAAATATATCGCTGCCTTAAAGATAAAGCTGTAATCTGTTCTCCTGAAGTTCCTTTCCAAGCTGTTGAAGCAACCAGGGAAATCTGTAGAGTGATTAGGCAGGAAATTAAAATTAAGTCTGCTAATATGGTGGGTAGTAGAAACATACATAGTGTTTATCAAACCTTCCAAAATATGACTATTGTGACTTTGTTTATTGATGCTTTATTCAAAAAGTGTATAATAAGTAGAATGCCAATCAGGTTCATAACAGAATCAAAACACCTCAATGAATACATACAGAGAAACAGTTCCTTCTCTGAATTATTCCTGAAAGACCTTATGGTTTCCTAATCAGTCTTTAAGGAAGACTGAAACAATTTTCTTTCTTAAAGAAAGAGAAAAAAGCTATCCCTTACAGAACCCCCTATACAAAATGGCATTAAAGAATAAAAGGAAAAAAACTGGCAAGACAGGGAGGTAATTCCCTTCTCATTTTTGGAGAAGAAAGCTTCCCTTTTTAAGACTGAAAGGCAGTGAATAGTTGTTGCACATTGCCTTACATGTTGAAGGCATCTGACTCTAAGTAATACCAAATAAGAAACATACAGACAAGAAATAAATATGTGGAAAAAATGCACCAACCCTTAAGAGCTGCTTAGGAAATTGCAGTACAGGAAATCCTCAGAGGACACAATATTTTATACTGAGGGCTTTACAGATCATATCAAACTTCAGTCATAAAGGAAAAGGTATCTATCCTGGAAATTAACAGTGTAGTGTGAGCCAATTCTAGTGATATGGAACTCGTGTTTCAATAGTTTCTGTCACTGACAGATAGAAGTTCCTGTTAGAAACTGAAGCAGCCTAGGATCTGAAGTCACTGCTCCCTACAACTTTTACAATATTAGAAGGTAAAGAGCCAAGAGCAGAGTGAAGTACTCCAGTGAGGGAAAGAGCTCATCTAAAACAAGGCAATGTATTATTAGACAGATACTACAGATATCACAAGGGTCACCAGACTTGACTTCAAGAGTGATAAGAGCATTTGTCAGAAGATGCTGAGTCTCAGCTGGAGCAGAAATCTCCCTTGAAGAAACTGCAGGACGAAGGTCAGAAACAGACCTTTTCTGTTTCTGGAATGATGAAACACTTACAATAGAAGCCTGACTGCCTGGGTCAAAGCTGATTACAAGGAAACTTTCTGGAGTGGTTTCCTACTGCAGGGACTGAAAAGTCCACATAAAGAGAGAACTTGGACACACAGCTCTCTGATTAAAAGGAAAAATATAGCCTTTATAGAGTGTATGTGGCTTATAACTAAAAGACATTAATAGTGAATCCAAGGAAAATTAAACTTGCTCAAAGCTACAAAAAAGGAAAAATTAAGCAAAATGAAACACCAAGATCAAAATGAACACAAAAATCACAAAGAAGCAAACAAATTAAGTGAAATAAAAGGCTGAGGTAAACAGAAAGCTTCAAAGAAAACTGGAGAAGCAACTGTGGATGTGTTTTTACCCTTTGTGAAATTTAGAACGTATGTTTTCCAAGTACTAAGAGAGGTTAAATACCACAAGCTTGAGCACTTGCATGTCCCACATCTATTAGCTCATCTAAATAACAAGCATGTACCATAATATTTCATCTATTAGTCCTGCATTTAGAATAATCTATTTAATTACAAGATTCATAAAGAAAGAAAACCTATTTTGATATGGCAACCCAACACATATATAGACAAAAGATTTTAGCAGTAGATTACCCTTAAAAAATTGTGGTTTACTGCTATTTCAACTTACCTAAGGTAAATCTAGTTTCTGGTTTATATTTTGCCTTTAGCTAGTGAAGAACTTTCCTTCTCACATACAGATTATTATATAACCCTCAAACAAATTGTTTCTTTACTTGCTCCTAAATACTCTCCACAGATTGAACTTCTCTAAAATTTCACTATAAATTCTTTGGGGCAATCCCCAAAATTATTTCTCTTAGCTTCTAGAAGATGAGTCATTTAAACACTGAAAATATAATTTCCTTCCATCTTATTAGTATAGAACATTTCTTGAAGACACATTTCTATAGTAAATAAATTTTTATGTGTAACTAATAGGATAAAATATTCCAGATGAATGGACAGTTTGCATATGAACATTTAAATTAAGGGAAGAGTTATATAACTACAAATACTCTGGTACATTTTTTAATGCCATTATGTGATATTTAGAAGTATACTCTTGGCTGAGTGTTTTTCAACCCTACTCACAAGGACTTCTAAGTTGGGCTTCAACAGTATTGTCACTTCATTGGTGACTCTACTATTTGTTATAAGCATCAAAACCACTTCTGTGCTTCAAATGACTGTATTTGCATGATGATAAGATGACCTTTACTTCCCACAGATCAGACAAGAAATGAAAAGGTTAACACAATTGTCACAGAGTGAATCCTACCCAAAGTACAGCTTAAAAAATGAAATTTGGACTACTTATGTCCAGGTCTGACTATATGACTCTGCTTTGCACTAGGAAAACAAAAACCCCCACAGGTTAACTTTGCTGCAGCTGTGGAGTAATAGGCATCCAGAGATCACTGCTCAGATAAATGAGTCCTGGACTACATTAACCCAGCACTAACAGTTTAGTTTATTGCATGGAAAACAAAGAAAGACTCACAGATAACTTTTGTGATGTAATCACAGAATCACAGAATCCCAAGGCTTGGAAGAGACCTCAAAAGATCATCTAGTCCAACCCCCCTGCAAGAGCAGGGTAACCTAGAGTATATCACACAGGAACTTGTCCAGGCGGGCCTTGAATATCTCCGACGTAGGAGACTCCACAACCTCCCTGGGTAACCTGTTCCACTGCTCTGTCACTCTCACAGTAAAGTTTTTCCTGATGTTCACATGGAGCCTCCTATGCTCCAGTTTACACCCATTGGCCCTTGTCCTGTCACTGGACATCACTGAAAAAAACTTAGCTCCATCATCCTGACACTCACCCTTTACCTATTTGTAAACATTGATGAGGTCACCCCTCAGTCTCCTCTTATCCAAGCTAAAGAGACCCAGCTCCCTCAGCCTCTCCTCATAAGGGAGATGTTCCATTCCCTTAATCATCTTTGTGGCTCTGCGCTGGACTCTTTCAAGCAATTTCCTGTCGTTCTTGAAAGTCATACCAGGTTTGTGTAGCAGCCTCCCAGGTTTACATTGGCAAGTGTGTTCTTTCCAGGGCTGCGTGCTGTCTTCTGCTCTGGGAGCCGTTAGTCGTGAGGCTCTCTGGTACCTTGTAGAACTGGCCTTTATGTTTGATATTGATATAAGTATGGCCTAATAGGGTCAGAAGGTTTATATTACTAGCATCTTCTCAGTGCTGTGGATATGAGTTAGTAGCATACATCTGTCTACTTTGGTCCGCTCGACCTGAGCTGACTACTAGTCTGCATACCTTTGCCAGGGTTCTAACACAGGCTCTCATCAGAGAGAGAGAGTTTTTCCATGAGTGGGATAGGTATAATGATTGGGCTCTAAACTTAAACCGATCAAATGACAAGTATAAACTACTGTGCATTCAAATCCCAGATTATCAAAAAGGGAAATTCACTGCATTAGCCTATTTATCACAGTTGTTACTGGTATTCAAGAATGAATTGAATCCAGGGAAGGCAAGCAAGGAAGACCCTTAGAATATTTCACTTAGACAGCAAGGAAGACCCTTAAAATATTTCACTGCACAATCGAGCCTGTAACTTTTAAAATAGATAATACTTCAAAGTTGTTATTTTATTGTTCCTGCTGACCATTAAGTGCAGCATCTTAAACTGCAACCACATTTTCAGGATTAATTTATTTATTTTGAGTAAGCTGTATTTTCATGAGACCATAGGTTTGCATTCATTATTGTTGTAGGATAAGCAAAGCCCTTCTCCTACAGGCAGGATATCTCATATTTTTTCTGAGGCCATTTAATTTTTGTTCTACTTTTTTTTTCCATAGAAGTGCTCACTATTTCACTAAAGGTAGTGTTTGTGGTTGTACCACATCTGTTTCCTGTCGTAGTCTATATTCTCACTGTGGTTTGCAGTATTCAGAATGGCCTCAAAATGTGAAACCCACACCACATTGTGGTTAAAAGCAGCATAAAGGGAGAACCTGCTTCATAGCAGCAGAAGGTAGGGTTTTTTTTAGGGGGAATTCTGTGGGGCAGACTTTCCTGTGATGACCCTAAACCTTGCCACTTTCCTTCTACCTTAAACCAGGCTGTTTGGTTCTGTAGTACTGATGAAATTCTATTCAAATCTTCTAAAATATGGCCAAAGTGAGTGTAGACAATATGGTGCCATGGAACTATTCATATTGTAGTACCTGACTGCTAGTGAGCAGATGTTTGTACTAAGTAATATTGCACACATATGCCCAGGTAAGATCGTAGTGGGAGTAGGATGTCAGGTATATGTAAGTACTTTCAGATAGGCGCCTGTTTTGTCTAGATGACTTTAAACTGTATTTCAAAATAGCCTGTATGTAGCAAAGCAAAAATTAAAAACAGATACTTAATCCTTAAGTCCTACCTTCTCTTTTCCTGACTTTCTTCCAGTATAAGAGGAATTTATTAGAACAGCTCCCCAAAAGTTTGCCAGAGAAAGTTCATCCCAGATCATACACTTTCCAACTAAATCTCTTTGCCAGTAGTTAGGCACTCCCTTAAATGTAAAATTTTCTTCCTTTTATAAGTACAAGGGAAAAAGCATAGTATCTCAAGATACTGCTTTATGATAGTGATGTTTTACTGTTTATTACTGTGTGGTTTTAGTTGACTCACTTTGCAATATCCATCCATTCTGTGTATCTTTTTGGTCTGCTTAGCAGGCACTAATTGCCGTGTATTAATTAGCTGCAAGCAAATGGCTTATCTCTGTAGCTTAAGGGGGAGGGGAAAACAAATCATCACAGAAATGTAAAATTACTGTGTAATGGTTAGGAAAGGGGTAGTAGGCAAAAGGGGATGTCCAGTTTTGCCTGGTGACAGTTCCTTGAAGGAATGCTGGGGTTAAGGACTGTAACTCATAGTTTATTTTACAGATGTTAAATTTGTGTCTCTGGTGCTAAAGTTAGACATTATTCTGTTGTTTAGCAACATCATTTATCAAAACAGAGTGTAGGAATCGTGCTGCTAGTAATTGAGAGAGCCAGCAGATGCTGAATTTTCTGAAGTAGAATAAATGCAATAGCAGGGCTGTTTTCAAAAGGAAGTCCAGGAATTAGGCAATTATGCTGGGCTCTGAGCCCAGCTAAACAATCTGTGATAGGAAAAGCTATGTTTAGATTTAGTTATCAGTGTAAAGGACATAAGTTACAGCTTTAGGATGGTAAATGCACCATAATACAAAGTGAAGCTGCAAGTACCATGCTTGACTTTCTGAAGGATCTTGGTGAGAATGCAGGGGAAAAAACAAAAACGTTTCAGCAAGTAATGCTCATCTTACTTTTGTGATGCGTGTGCATTAGTGCATTTGTGGAAATGTGCTGTGTATGCTGCTAGACTGGAGACTTTTTTGGTAAGCCAATTCCACAGAGTAATCGTGAGCTTTTGTGAAAAAAGTAAATGTAAAGCTTATTGCTGCAGACCAGCAAGTATGCAGACCCCCTTTCATGTGCACATAAAGATTCCATTCCCTTTCTAATGTCCTGAGAGTAAATGCAGTAATGTCGGTAAGTTTATGACAGGGAATAGTTTTCAGGAGATCTTGAATTATTGTGAAGATTATAGCGTTTTCTTCCACTTTTTTAGTGAACTTAATACATTTTATTAACGTGCACATTATACTGTATACTGAGAAAGCTAGGGGTTTCAGTTCTGTTTCTCTGTACCTTTCCTTCCTCCCTTCCCATCTGTGCTTGGGTAAACAAAAGGTAGGAGTTGTTCCAAACTAGCCTCCTCGTTTCTCATGAGATAGGAAATTCTTCTGACCACAAGACATCATCCCTCTAGCCAGAGTTACTAAACCAATTGATTCTCAAGGTTGTCGTTGCACAAGTCTTTGGGTTTTGGCCATGAGAAGAATGGGAAATCATACAGACTTGTCTATGCTATCTTAATTCCACAAGGCAAATAAGTGAGATTTGAAAACAGTGACTTAATAAGTCACTTTTTTTTTTTCCAGTCTTTAACTTGGAACATTCTTGGGTAGTGGGAAGGATGTTGTAATGTTTCGGGGACTGGTATGCTGCCTTGAATTTTGTGAATCCCACTGCTTTGGAAAGTTTTTATATTAAGGTTGTGGGGTGGGGGTTATTTTTTTATGTGCTGTAAACTTGGAACAAGCAGAAATACCTTACGAGGAACTTTTCTATAAAATTGCAGTACTGAATCTTTTTTATGCTTAAAACATAGGACTCTTCACTCCTGTCAGTATGATACTTTTAATAATAATACTTGGCGTTCAAGGTACTTGATGACTTGAACATGCATACATATGTTTAATTAATCCTTTCAGTGCCTTTTTGAGGAACTTAGGTATTACTTCTTTTTAGCACTAGAGAAAAATGACACAGTAAATTCCAGTGTCTTGATCAAAGGCATGCAATTATTTAGACTATTACTGTTCCTTCTAGCACAGTAAATACTGAACTTAATTTAGAAGAATGTAGAACTGGTTCTTTGTTCAGATTTGGGAATACAAACAAAATCTGTAGATCTTCTTGACTATTTGCCTCAGAATTTATGTGGTGCCTCCTCTTACTGCTGTCTGTAATTTGGGCAAAACTCACTTGGGAGGGGCTGTGGACTACAAGATGCTAAGCCAGGACTTCTTGGAATTTTAAGCCTATCTTTATTTGTGTAAAACAGTGTCTCCCATTTAAAACTAAACCAAGAAATAAGTCAGAAGCAAGAGAGAAAGAGAGGCAACATCTTAACAGTTACATATAATATTAGGTCCTACAGCAAATATAAGGAATGCTGTGTCATAATTTCACATTATGCTCTGCTTATGAAACTAACCTTATACATGAAGGATCCTCCGTGGCTTTTAGAATAAGTACCTGCTGAAATAGTTTTGTTTTTTACTAGACCCCTGTGTAACATTGATAGCATTTTAATGATCAAGAGGTTATTTTTTAACTTGAAGTCTTAAGTGTGTAGCAGCTAGCTAATTAATCTCTTCTAAAATGTGACAGATTTATTCTCTATGTGTAATAAGTTTGTGCATATCCATAGGTCATGAATGCTGATGGAACTGGGAGACGAATTCTAGTGGAGGACAAGCTGCCTCATATCTTTGGATTCACATTGTTGGGAGACTATGTTTATTGGACCGACTGGCAAAGACGTAGTATTGAACGTGTGCATAAGCGCACAGCAGAGAGAGAGATCATCATAGATCAGCTGCCTGATCTGATGGGCCTAAAAGCTACAAATGTCCGCCAGATAATTGGTGAGTAAGGCTGCTAGTCAGGCAAGTAAAATGAAACAGAAATTTTCAGCAGTGCCCTTCTGCAGGTGTTGCTTTCTACCAAGTTACATTTTCAGGAATGGGCAGAATTCAGATCTATTGCAGGATAACTGCAGGCTGCAGTTTTATGGGGTAGGGTAGGCCTTTTGTGAGGTGCTTCAGTTCTCTAATTTGGAAGAATATCAAGCTGGAAAACAACCAGGCACCCCCCAGAATGGGTAATTTTCTGCTGCTTAGGGAATTGGAGCACTGAACAACTCTGGATCCAGTACTGGGAGAAGGATCATGGAAAATGAGAACTTCTCTTTGTAACAGCCAGCTATTAGATTAGCCCAGCTGTTTATGAAACTGCAGCTGTAGCAGCTTTTCATCTTGCAATCTGGATATGTGCTCCTAGTATAAGATAGCTAAGAATGAGCCAGTTTTGCTCTGTTCAGTACTTTTCACATTAATACTGTAAAATCATCTTTAAAAATAAGTAGAAATACTTTCTGCCCTGGAGTGTCTGTGGTGTAAAAAACGAGGATCTAGCTTTAAATAGGCTATTGTTGGCTACCCAAACACTGTTAGCAGTATAACTGCAGCATCACAGAACTCGTCACATTCCTTGACTATCTGGGTACATGAATAAGGCTTGCAGCTTCTTGTTGCCATGTCTGGATTGTACCCCAGGAAATCAGTCAAACATAGTTGAGGTGTATCCTTGCTACTGTGTTAACAAAGTGTATGTGCTTTAAAAGCAAGTCTCTTTCCAACTGTGTGGCTAATCGAGTTTGGTAATGCTAGGCCTCTCTTAGTAGGTAGTTTTCTAGCATGGGCAGGTACACAAGTTAGTATGGCAAATAGCTGCTTTTCTAGCATCCTGGGGAAAAGAGACTGTTGAACAGATCTGCAAATTTTTAATCTCTAGGAATGCAGTTGGAGTATGTAACTGGACTAGTGTACTGCGAAAGGCAGTGAAACATATACTTGTTTACTTAGATATTTAATGTCCATTCAGTGCTTGTGCTGTGAATCAGGAACATCAGTAGCTGTTGGAGTCCCGATCCCTTTCCCTCATGCTAGGTTTATTGCAAGGGGTCAGGAAAACAAGCACTGTCTTTCCAGCCAAGTAAAGTAACATCTGTCCAAAGGGTTACAGGAAATGAATAAAAATTACTTCATTCAGAGAATAAAAGGTGAAAAACAATATGTATTTCCTTAAAGACTCATAGTGTTGTTGATGCATATGAAGATCGGCTTCATCTTCCAACTGACGTCAGTTTGTAATGATTGGTTTTGCTTTTATTGCATGCTTAGGTACAAACCCTTGTGCAGAGGACAATGGCGGCTGCAGCCATCTGTGTCTGTACAGACCACAAGGCCTTCGCTGTGCTTGCCCCATAGGCTTAGAGCTCATCAATGACATGAAGACCTGCATCGTCCCAGAAGCTTTCCTGCTGTTCTCTCGGAGAGCAGATATCAGACGAATCTCTTTAGAAACGAACAACAACAACGTTGCTATTCCACTCACTGGAGTCAAGGAAGCTTCTGCTCTGGATTTTGACGTGACAGACAATCGGATTTACTGGACTGACATTTCACTGAAGGTAGAGATTTTTCTGTATTGGCTGTTAAGTTGTTGCAAGGTTCTTGAGATACTCAAGATGGATTGACAGAGTGATTTACAAGATTCAAGGGATAGGTAAAAGAGCATGTTCTAAGAATGGCACGCATTTTTGTAATACTAACAGCATTCTCTCCTATATGTCATTTGTATTGGGTTTCCATGACAAGATTTTGGTAGCAAGGAGCTAGGGGAATGGCTTTGTGAGACCTTTTAGAAGCTTTCCCTATGTCTGATAGAGCCAATACCAGCAGCTCCGAGACAAACCGGCTGCTGGTCAAGGCTGAGCCCATCAGCAACGGTGGTAGTGCCTCTGGGATAACATATTTAAGAAGGGGAAAGGGAACTGTAGCACAATAAATGGCAGCCAGAGGAGAGGGAAATCAAAATGTGAGCAAAACAGCTCTGCAGACACCAAGGTCAGTGAAGAAGGAGGGGAGGAGGTACTCCAGGTGCTGGAGCAGAGATTCTCTTGCAGCCTGTGATGCTGACCGTGGTGAGGCAGCTGTGCCCCTGCAGCCCACGCAAGTCCACGGTGGAGCACATTCTACCTGCAGAACCCTGTGCCAGAGCAGGGGGATGCTGTGACCCCCAGGGAAGCCTGCATTGGAGCAGGCTTCTGTCAGGACCTTTGGCCCCATGGGAAGAGGAGTCCACATTGGAGCAGGTTTGCTGGCAGGACTTGTGACTCTATCGGGAATCTGTGCTGGAACAGTGCTTTCCTGAAGGAAAGGACCCACGCTGGAGCAGTTAGTGAAGAACTTCAGCCTGTGGGAAGGACTCACATTAGAGAAGTTTGTGGAGGACTGTCTCCAATGGGAGGGACCCCATGCTGGAGCAGGTGAAGAGCATGAATAGTCCTTCCTGTGAGGAGGACAGGGCAGGAGAGATAATGTATATGAACTGACCATAGTCCCATTTCCCACCCCCTTTGCCGCTGTGGGGGAAGAGGTAGAGAAAGTAGGAAGTGAAGTTAAGTCTAGGAAGAAGGGAGGGGTAGGGGGAAAGTGTTTTAAGTAAGATTCTGTTTTATTTCTCATTATGCTGCTCTGATCTGATCAGTAATAAACCAGTTTTCTCCAAGTTGAGTCTGTTTTGCCAGTGATGGTAATTGCTGAGTGATGATCTTTCCCTGTTCTTATCTCAACCCAAGAGCCTTTCATTATATTTTCTCTCCCCTGTCCAGCTGAGGAGGCGGAGTGTGATTGAGCAGCTTTGGCAGGCACCTGGCATCCAGCCAAGTTCAACCCACCACATCATTTAAATGTAATCTATACAGTTTCACATAAAGGATTAGTTTGCAAAAATTAAGTTTTTATGGCAGAAAGCTGAGAAGAATGCCATATGGCAGGAGGTTTTAAGAATCACAGATGTTTGCCCGATATGGTTAGTTGGGGGAAGCCTTGTCTTGGGTCAGGAAGTGAAAATGAGTCTTACTTATCCATTAACTTGTGTAGCTACTGCACGAGACATATTATGAATCGCAGCCTTTGTAAAACATGTCTAGAATCTCGACTAACAAATCGGAAAAGGTTGAAGTAGGTGTTTAAATGTGGTGGTTAATACAGTGACAGAAATCTGTCTATTATGTCTGTTATCAGTGAGTAGTTATTCCCTTTGTTTTTCATGGGTTGTAGATGGATTCTTAATTGTGAGCGCCAAAAATCAGTTTTTAATTAAAGTTTTCTGCATTTGGGTTGAGATCCATGCCAATAACTCATGGGCTTTTGTAACTGAAGAATCATGAAAGTTAAAACCACAGAGTTTAAGTAAACTTGAGAGAGGTGACTTGGCTGAACTCTTTAGGTACGGTATTAATTTGAGCTGTGTTTGAAATACAAATAAAGCAATGATCTGATCAATTTTTAAGGGTGATACAGATGAAGACTGAGATACAAACTTCCCTGCTGTGTACTGTCACAAACTGACATAATTTGAAGGTAGCATCCAATCTGGGAAGTAAACTATTGGTCTTTTTGTTAACTTCTGCTGGATTATGGGTATGAGGAGCCTGTGTAAAGGAGAATATTAAGGGCACAGAAAGGAAGCCCATGTTTGCCAAAAAGACTTTTATACCATTCTAATGTTATTTTTTTTACTTTCAGGCTTGTAAGTGGTCGTAGTAAATCAGGGAATGTCTAAATTCTGGTGTATTATTAAAATGTAATTCTGGCTGTATTTGTTGCCACAGGCTGATCCATGATTGCAAGGGTTAAAAGAAATCTTTTGAATAAAGACCAAGAAGAAATTATACTCAGTGAAATTAAATTAAACCGTCAGTATTGAAGGACTTGTGCTAGTGAGCTAATCAGTTGTTAGATTGTTTTATTCTATTTGCTGTTCTGTCCTGAAGTTTTTCATTAGGCTGCTTTTAAATAACACTCAATGCTACAGCATCGATGCTTTTGTATAGTCCTGGGAGAGCCAGAATATTTCCCCCTCGAAGCTGGCACTGAGTTATTAAGGTCACTTTGGCATGTAGACTGCTTAATTGAACCAAACTAGTTATCCATTTATTTCCCCAGTGAAATGCTATTGTAATTGACACAGAATACATTCATAGAGTACAGTAAATTGTTACCTCTGAATAGCAGCATTGTTTGCCTTGCAAATAAGTAGCATATTGTAAGATAGTCTTTCCTATGAGATGCCTAAAATCTGAAAGTGTTTAAAATGCAACAAAGAAAGCAACCAGCCCAATGACAGATTGGTAAAATTTCTAATTTGCCTGTATCTTTATATCCCTTCAGACCATCAGCAGAGCATTTATGAATGGCAGCGCACTGGAACATGTTGTGGAGTTTGGCTTGGATTACCCAGAAGGGATGGCTGTAGATTGGCTGGGGAAGAACTTGTATTGGGCTGATACTGGAACAAATCGTATAGAAGTGTCAAAGCTGGATGGACAGCATCGCCAAGTGCTGGTGTGGAAAGATCTCGACAGTCCTCGGGCATTGGCATTGGACCCTGCTGAGGGGTAACTTGCTGATTTAATTTTATGTTTATGAATGGTAAAAAACAACATCATAATACTTCCTCTAGGGCATGTTAGTTAGGCACTGCATGTAAATCCTGAGAGAACTGAGCTGGGGAATACAACCTGGTAATTTAAAGTATGAAGACTGGAGGAATATGCTCCTAATGTCCTGAATAATCATTAAGAAGGCTAAAAAAAAATCAGAGGAGCTCATTAAAAAGGGATTTATATTTAGTTTTTTAATTAACCACAGAATCAAAGTAGCTTTAGGTTTATGGAATTCATTAATTAGAAAAGGACTATAGCATTGAAAAGAAAATATTTATCCTTTTAAAAATGAGGATCCTTTTTAATCACAAGTTAGGGTCCAATAAAGGTATTAAATGATTTAATTTGAGCATGGGGGAGTGAAGCTTATTGTCTGAGAATAAGGAAGGTGTTTGTTTCTTCAGATAAGGGGGCCTTTTTAGTCGGTATGGACAAGGGAAGCAAGGACAAAGAACAAGTGGAAACAATTATACTCACATATCCCCAAAATGAAGGATTTCCTGAGAAGAAACTTCTCAGTTGGATTCAAATGTAATAGCAAAGTAGGGCACTGAGCAGGGGGACCGAGGAAGGAGCGAGGCTTGGCAAGGCAAAACTATTTATTTAGCTTCTGAAATAGCTCTTCTACCATGAAATGCTCATTTGACATTAATTACTGCAAAACCTTTTTGAGGTTTTACCAACATTGTATTATTATTATTTTACAAATGAGGGAACTTCATTTTTGAGTGTTATGAAATTATCACAGTTTCCAGTGACACTGCAGGAGTTACAGCAACACAGAGAACTCTGAACACATTCCTCCTGCTTCATCTCAACAACATGGTGGCAACTGTTGCAGTGATTAGTGTAATTGAGTTCTGCCCCACTGGGACACAGATGTAGGCTTCAGCCCTGACATGCCAAGGGCTGTCTGGGCTAGTACATCAGAAGTTATCTGAGACCACCAGATTGTTAGACCCAGTTACTCTAGTTTTGCACAGGGAGTAAAGTTATTTTCTTTTATCAGGGAGTAGGGTTATAGTCTTCACCGGGGACTGTAGTGATAGGACAAGGGGTAATGGGCTAAAACTTGAACAGGGGAAGTTCAGGTTAGATACAAGGAAGAAATTCTTTAGTGTGAGCTCTGAGAGTAGTGAGGCACTGCAACAGCTTGCCCAAGGAAGTTGTGAATGCTCCATCCCTGGCAGTGTTCAAGGCCAGGTTGAAAGAGGCTTTGAGCAACTTGGTCTGGTGGAAGATGTCCCTGCCCATAGCAGAGGGGTTAGAACTGTCTGAGCTTTAGGGTCCAAATGCCCTATGATGTTTCCAAGGATTATTATAATTCAGTGCTTTGTCTCTTCGCCACAGACTAGGAAAAAAGAGACTTCAGTTGTGAGTCCAAATGCCTATTTTTGTTGTACAGCTGAGCTATGTTGTTGTACTTTATATGGACATTCTCATGGCATTACTACCATGGGAGCGGTTTGAACAGGTCCATGCTGTGTGTACAATTTGCAGAATCTATGCACAAAATTCTTGCAAAATTTTGAAGAAAAATGTACAGATATTCCTGGTGTCTGAAGAATAGCTCCCTCTTGATCGACAGTTACTGAAGCATCCTTCCCCATGTGTGGCTGGTTGAAATTAAAAGCATTTTATAGGTGTTTGTTAGTAGAGGTATTAAAGCAGAAAGGTGTGAGCTTTGGCTAGCTGTATTGCACTTGTTTTTAAAATGGTGTTGGCTTTGCAATTTGGAAGAAGGTACTGACTATAAACCAAATGTCAAATATACAGCCCACCCTGCAGTGCATAAAGAAAATGTAAACCTGTACAAGTCTGTGCTTCAGCCAGATGAGGCATAAACTGGCCTGTGAGTATATGATAGTTTGTACTTTTGCTCCAGTGGAAATGCTGTACTGTTTTGTGTTATTCTGCCCTCGGCTGAAATGTAATACACTGTCACATGGCTGATTGACTTAGTTGTATGGAGATGAGCAGTGGCACCTATTAACAAAAGTGCCCTGCATACCTACCTTTCTGTGTTCCTTCATTTGATGGACAGCTGAATAGAACAGAAGCCAAGCTTCATGAAAAATATTTTGCTAAATAACCAGGTATAAATGAATGTGCGCAACTGCCAACCTTTTACCTCTTAACTTATGTGCATAGATTAGTTAAGATTGAAGTGCTTCCATATGGTACTTGCTGGTGAAAATCCAGCTCCAAGTGGAAAAAATAATGTTGGAAGCATTTTGAGGAAACTTGACTCATTTCCTTGCTAGTATTTGGAAAAAATATTTAGTGTAATGGGCTTAATAAATGTTTGGTTTGCAGCTCTTGGTTTTCTCCTTGTCTTTCTAAGGATTTTTGTTGTGTTTCTCCTCTTGAGTTCTCCTTCGGAGTAAATTTGGGTGTCTTTTTTTTCCCCTTTTTCCCTTTTAATCAGGTTCATGTACTGGACCGAATGGGGTGGTAAGCCAAAGATTGATCGAGCTGCTATGGATGGCAGTGAGCGGACTACTTTGGTGCCCAATGTGGGACGTGCTAATGGCCTAACTATTGATTATGCTAAACGACGACTGTACTGGACTGACCTCGATACCAACCTGATAGAATCCTCCAACATGCTAGGTAAGCCCCAAAGCTCTGGGCTGCGTAATGGGGATGCCTCTGCCTTTTTACAGTTCCCTGTGGAAAATTACTGCTTAAATAATGCAGAGATACAAGTCTTAAGACAAAAATAGGTTTTTCCAGACTCACATGTCTTTAACATTTGCTTCTATAATTGATGCTTATGCAACAGAGCATTTAGCAAGACCTCGATTTTCTTGTAGGTGATACAGTTCCTCAGAAAATTAAAATTCTACAAGCTGTATGTGTTTTCAGTTATATGTAGGACAAAGCTGTCTACATTAAGTGTTTTGGAGGGCCTTGTTTTGCTGCTCTGAAGAGCACTGGCAAATACATAACAAACACTTCATCATCTGTAGAAAGGTAGAGAGAAAGCCAAGATAACAACAGCTTATTGGATATATTTCACAATGTAGTTTAATACAGTTTGGGTTTTAGTCTTTGTTGGCATCCTCAGGTTTCAGGCATGTTTTCCACCCCCCAAGAATCCTGCACACTAAGGAACTTTTTCTGGCTTCTACTAGTCATCAGGGAGGGGGAAGGTTAACTCATGCTGGGGTCTGTGTGATGATTTTATAAACTAGGCATTACAGCTAAATGGATATGGAATATTCTGTTCTTTCATTGTCCTGGTGTAGTATACTGAGGACTCAAGTCCTCTCAGGCTTGCACAGTATCTTTTTTTTTAACTTCTTGGCACCTTCAAGAGTAGAGTGCCTTGTTGTGTGCCAATTTGTTTAGATTAGTGTCATCACTAGCCAATATTTAAGGCTAAAGGAGTTAGTTTACTTTAAGCAGTACATTTGCAAGAGGAGAACAAAGCTAGAAAAAACTAAAATGAGGAAAATGCGTTGTAGGAATTATATGTAATATAATATATTATATAAATATATTATATGTAATATAACAGGTTTTCTTCAGCTTCTCCTGTATTTTGTTGTACTGTTGAGGCTGGCCCAGCATTCCCCTGTGCACCATAGAACTGGACATGGCATTATATTTTAGGAGTGCAGCTTTTATGAGACCTGAGGGTAATCTTGGAAAAATACTAACTGTGTATTTTGGGTCTACTACAATTAAAAACACTGAGGTGGAAAGAAAAAATGATTTTCAG
>JBCJKH010014166.1:0-12659 GCA_039877255.1 Loriculus beryllinus | reverse complement strand
AAAATAGAACGGGAGTGTGCGGGGTGTGTGCTCACGGTATCATGGTGTGATAGTAAGTGTCCTAAACAGGTTTGGCACTGCTCAGTTCCTGCCGCATTAGCAAAGCCATAGTTGGAATGTAGGGGGGGGGATTTTCTCTCTTTTTTTTTTCCAAGCCCACTGAGGCAGAGATGGGGCAAACTCAGCCATAGGAAGGTGGTTCGTGATGTCACAAGTTTGGTCTTTTCAATAAAAGCAATAAAGAAGGGTCTCCCTCACTATATATATTAGGAGAAGCTTCTGTTCTTCATTATAAAAAGAGCAGCAAGGGAGAAAAGCACCTGCTTTTAACACTCTTTATTTAGCACTGATCTGTTGCAGGCAGAATAAAAACTCTGTAGGGCTGGATTTCTTCTGAAAAGTTTTTTTTTTTTTATTTATTTAACTTTTTTTTTCTTTTTTTTCTTTTCTTTTTTTTTTTTTCTTCTTTTTCTTAAGCATAGAATATAGTTTTGGAAGCGACTGCTGAGAAGATCAACCACTGTTGGCCAGGGTGATCTCTGAGAGGCACAGAGGGCTGTAACTCAAGGAAAAGGTGAAGTAATAAATTATGAGGAAACTTCAGTATTCCAAGTTTAAAAAGGCTATTTATTTTTCCTGAGGCTGTAAGGGTTGGGGTGGTTGGTTGTTTCTTTTTATTATTTTTTATTATGACTATTTCTAGGGGAAAAGAAATTCTAAAAATATTTGATGGACGTTTTACTTTGAACATGAGCAATAGACTTTATGAATGCATGGGGGCTCTTTTCAGGGGATCTTACAATTATTTTTAATTAGTCGAAAGGGCAGTGTAAATCAAAGAAGCCTATTAGCCATACATTTTCATTTATAGCCTACCAGGTGTTCATGGAATTTATTTACAGCATAAACGATTTAATATCTTCAGCATGATTTTTATTCCAGCCGTCATGTAGTCGGTTTTATTTGAGGGTGCGGTATGAAATTTGGCTAAGGAGCTGGACTTAGAAATCGTGGCAGCAAGTGTCTTTTAACGTGAAATAACCTGCAGGTAGAACAATGGTTTGCTCAGCACCTAAACTTTTGCCAGAAAACGTTCCTTAGTACGGGGAGAGGATGAGAAAGAGCAACCAGCCGGCAGACTTCAGAGTTCTGATGCGGTTTGCGAGGCTGTT
Source organism: Loriculus beryllinus (assembly GCA_039877255.1). NCBI lineage: Eukaryota > Metazoa > Chordata > Aves > Psittaciformes > Psittacidae > Loriculus > Loriculus beryllinus. Next base: position 11,487 of record JBCJKH010014166.1, on the reverse strand, counting down.
GGGCAGGCATTTTGCTGTAAATCAGGCTGTCGGCGGCATAAGCCAGCAACTCCTCCGTTCCTGGGGGCAGCACCGGTGTCGGTGGGCAGGTCTCTCCGGGCAGGTTTCAGTGGGGCGCGGAGCCCTGCGGAGGGTGCGCGGCCGCGGGTGGCTGAGTGGTGTCGATGCTGCCGGGACTGAGCCGGCGGCCCCAGGTGCTCGCTATTGCCCTCCTGGGCACAGCCTGCGGAGAGCCCTTCCTCTGCAGCCGAACAGGTTGGCTTCCAAAGTGGTTCCCTTTGGAACAGAGTGGTTTCCTTTGGACCACCCCTCTAAACCCCCTACTATGCTTTCCCCCTGTACCTTACTTCTTAACAGCTGAGGGCACTTTCTTTCACAAGTGGGTTGTACAAAGGGGCGGATTGCGTTACCTTTGGTTTTTACATAAGTGTTTTCCCGTGATGGAAGAATTCAGTCTCTCCGCGGGGGGGGGGGGTGGGAGGGTGGGGGGGGGTGTCAGGGTCTGCAGGCGGAGCGGGGGGTCCCCGGCGGGTCCCCTGTAGCTGTCCGCCTCGCACGGCAGCGCAACCTGACACAGATACCTGCAACACCCTGGCCGGATTGGCGGAGGGCGAAGTGGAAGGCGAAAGAGAGAGAGGAGGAGAAAACTTTCCACTAATTTACTTTTTTGGCCAGAAGAGCCTGTGTTCATAGACTGCGAGTCCTTCCCCCAACCCACCCCCTCAGCCTCCCCCCTCTTTACTAGCGTACAATTAACATCATTAGGAATCAACCCTCCAGCTAATAGGGGAACCGCGACCAACAACGGTAGGTGCGTGAAAGGAGAGGCAGCAACGACCCCAGGCTGGGCATTTGGGCTTGATCTAAAAAGTGTCCCCACTGATGGGATCGCCTTCCGCACTGTGCTGCGGCAGGGGAGGTGGTGACCTAGAGGTAAACACGAAAACGGAGCTGTGGAGGGAGGGAGGGGGAGACACACAGAAAGAAACAGGAGCTCGGCTGCAGCAGATGCGAAAAGCTTGGCCGGAGTCCTCAGAGTCTGCTGACTGCGTGCGCTGTCGGGTGTCCCCCTTTCTTCGCTCCTTTTTGATTCCGGTCCTGGGAAGCGCTGATCTCTCATCTCTTTTTTGGCTGTGGGTATCCCGGCCGGGCTCTCTCTCTCTCCGCACATGTTCCTAGGGCGCCATCTCTTTGTAAAACCCTCCGTCCTCCCGCAGGTCTCCCAGAGGCTGCTTCTGAGCGTGTGAACATCGCAGGCTCCAGCGCAGTCCAACCTGCGGAGCCAAGCATGCTTCCCAGCCCCCGGGCCTGCCAGGGCTGCCGCTCCGCCTAGACCTCTCTGGATCTCCAGCTAGGCAGCGCTCTTTCCTTGAATTCCCTGTCCCCGGCACACTTGTGGACCAAACTTTCCGGAAGCTGACTGAGGACGTGAACCTGCCTTTTTTTTTTTTTTTTTTTAGCAGAGGTATACTTAAAGACAGATGTATAGATGCATCCCTCCCCCCCACCTCCGGCCCCGAATCTGCGTCCGAATCTGTGTGTGTGTGTGTGTGTGTGTGTCCGTGCGTGTGTTTGCAGAGCAGAGGGGAGCTGAGCTGACTTTGGAGAATCTCTCCTTATCTGCAAAGAGGGCTTCTCCTGTAACATAAAGCCCTGAGACAGCGGCTTAGAGGACTAGAATTGATCAGGGCTCAAGGAGATAAATAGACGCGCTCTCTAAACCCGAGTCAAAAATAAGCTAGATGATTCTTTAACTAATATTGAGAAAGATCTTGCCTCCGGGCAGCGAGAAACAGAGAAGGAGGGAGGGAGGGAAGGAGGGAGGGAGAGAGAGACAGCAGGGAAGGGAGAGCGACGGAGAGAAGTTTGGAAGAAGTGAGCCGCAGCCGAGACCTCTGCAAGTTTGTTTTTCCTCCACAGCCTGAGCTGGTGGAGCCGAAAGCGGGGAGCGCTTGAGGACGGCGCTGGCGCCCGGATCCCTCGGGACCGACTTCCCTTTCCTTGCAGGTTTTAAGACCCGGAGGATACAATGTTCACTAAACTCTTCCAGCAGTGGAGTTTCGCGGTGTTTCTGCTGAGTTATTCCGTGCCGTCTCACGGGAGATCAGTTGAGGGGATCAGCCGCAGACTGTGAGTTTCTCTTGGTTATTTTTTCCCTTTTTGGGTGGTGGTGCGGGTGGGGAGGGGACGCAGCGCCGCAGGCTTTGCAGCCCCAGCAGCGCTCTGCAGCGGAGCGGCTCGCGGTTACCTGCCCCAGGTAACCCAGGTGCTCCCTAGTGGCCTCTAGGCGATAGGCAGAGAGCATTTGGGGCAGGGAAAGGGTGCTTTCCAGCTGGCCGGCCTTATAAAGCGTTTGAGAAGGAGACGGTAGAGCTTTTGGGGAGGAGGTATTAGAGCTGAGGGTCTCCTCTTCCGAGGGGAGCAGCAAGGCAGCTATGTGCTTGTCCAGCATGTGCTGTTGCCCGTGCATCTTTCTGCACCCCGGGAAAGTCCTGGTAGGGAGAATCCTGTTTCATCAAAGTGCTGTGTGTTACACTAAATAACATATACTTCTTTGGCACTGGCATGGAGCCAATATCGATAAGGGTAGAAGAGACACACGGTAGTGAGGGCTGTCATAAAACTGAGGTACTGAGCAACTTCTTTGGATTTCTACCACAGAATTCAGGGGAAAAAAAAATAAAAAAAAAAAAATCCAAATGGAGTCCAGTATCTTGGAGGCAAAAGCATATTTTTTGATAAATGATAATGTAACTTAAGAAAGTCTGTTCAGGAAATGACCTCTTTGCTCCTTCCAAAATAATCAGCACGGTTTATACTAATACCCCTATGCAAAGTGCAGAGGAGAAGCCACTGGGCTGATGTAGGAGCAGCTGTCTCACATCTAACTCACTGGCTTTCACTGGACTTGCATCAGATTTTCTAAGGAAGAAACACCTCAGTCATACTGCGTGGAGGGCTGTATTGTCACTAAGTTCAAAAGGAAGTCAGGATGGGAAAAGAAGTTTGGAAAATCCAATCACAACTTATAGGGAAACATGACACAGCAAATGATTTCAGATTGGTTTCCTTGCAAATGTTTTATTACATACATAAGGACAAGATTTCCAAATAGCACTTCCTCTGCCATTTAAGCAACAAAGAAAATCCCTCAGGTGAAGTGACTACAGACACACCTAAGCTTTGGCACCAGGCAGACAGCTATTACAAATCTCCTACAGCAAATTGTGTAGAACATGTTATTGCTGATAGTGCTACAGTATATTCTTCCCAGTCCATTAATGCTGAGCTGTTTTGTACTCTTTCAAACTATTGTTCAGCTGTTTCTTTCATTTGCAACCATTTTCCTCTCTTTGAATACAGAGAAAACAAATCTCAGTTTCAGAAATAAAAAATCTGCAGTACAGTTATCTGAAAATAACTGAAGTACAGTCAAATGCTGTTATTTTCTTGGCTAGAGTACTCTGAGCTGGATCTGAGCCAAATTTGTATTTTAAAGAAGTTAGATTTGCTAGGAAATACTCTCCTCTGGTGTTTTGGGGTTTTTTTGGTTTTTTTTTTTTTTTAAGCTGATGTTTTCCTAACACTTGTTTTTAAAGGTCAGGATCAGAGGTCTTTCCAACATCCCCATTTCGTTCTGACAGGGGAAAGAAAAGTGGAAGCTAAGCAGTCAAAATGCATTTCTCAGCTCCCTCTTTGCTATGGCATGTTAAACACACACAAGAAACCAGTAAGCTGTCAGTTAGTGGCATTCACGTAGTTTTGTTTGTGGGTACAGCACAAACACAGACACCACACTCAAACATGTGTCCTGTTTTAATATCACCACAAACCATTCCTAGAGTTAATGGTTAATAACTCACTTAAGCCTAGAGATATTTTTTTCAGTCAAAGGCTTAAACCAGTAATGGATGAAAATACTGAAGCACATCATTAGACCCATGCAAAAATAATCAAAATGACGTAGGCCTGGTTCTACAGACTTTACTGAGGCAAATCTCCCATGGAAAGCAGCAGCAAGTTGTCCCGAGAACAGATTGCCAGACATATTATTTGTAATAGAAATGCTTTAGTTGCTAAAAAACTTCTGAGAAACCCAGTAATGCCTCAAAGTGGAACTAGATGTTTTTATCAGCATGTCCAGACAATGCAGCATCATGTCCCCAGATCTGTTCAAAATATTTTTCCTAATTCTGAGACAGGTTAAGCAGTTTTCACTCCCTCTGGAGCAAGTGGCAAGAGCACTCAGTCTTGCAAAATCCAGAGCTGACTGAATCCTCTCTAGTTATTTTGTTAAACTTATGATGAGCCACAATGTGAATGCTCAAGGATAACAGCAGTTAAATAAGAACAACTCTCTGAAATATAAAGCTGTTGCTTGATGTTGCTTCTCAGTGACGCTAGATATCTAGGGTAAAAAATGAAGAAGGAATGTGCCTGAGAAGAACAGCTTATCTGGAAGTACATGAAGTCAGGACAGCCACAAGTCATGGATTTCTACTGTTTTCTACGTAATGAGACATCAAGTCTCATATGTGCATAGTACTTGCATACAGCAATTAGTTTGGATGCTCTGGTCAAATATAAATCAACATCCTTCTCTCAAAAGTGCCTACCACATGTTAGCTTAGCATTTAGTGCATGTAGTTTGGGTACAGACTCTTTTTCCCTGAATGAGAGGTACCTTTTGCAGCAGAGTGGAAGGGACCTCTAGTGGGTCATCTTAACCCTGACAGCCTAAGACTTTCTTTCGTATCATCCCCAAGATGTGAATGCAATCATTCCAGTTTTCATTGCCTTCCTACTCTGAGTGTGTGGGTGAGACACTGTTGATATCTCTACCATGAAGCACTTCTTCCATCAGCCTTCTCCTTGATTTACAAACATAGGAGTTGTTTGAATAATTGAGGTAGAAGGAGGCAGAAAGTTAAAGAGATATGTATCTACCACATCTTCTTTGTTTTAAAGAGATTTTTGATCTAGAGCATACAAAGGAAATTGATAGGCAAAATGTAATCCTTAAGTCTGGCTGAGTAATAAAAGTCATGTGAAATGTAACACTATGTAATGTTATACAATCATCTGGAATGGCAGAATGTTATTTGGGGCCAGACTTGATGCTAAATATCATACAGACATTTAAACAGAAACCCACCCTTTTTTGGCACACTAACGCCTCACATGTCAATCCCTGCATTATTTTGGAAAGGCATACTCCATCAAGATGTAGATCTTGTAATGCTCTTTGACTGTCTTGTGTGTATTGGAACTGAATCTTTAGGTTTCAGCTCTGTAAAATGGAATAGTTTTTCAATCAGGAGTACTTTAATAACAGGCTTTAGAGATTCAAGATTTTGTCACAGTGGATAAATTGACCAAATACATATTACAGGATTAAGGCAGCTTTAGGTTGTCTGTGATAAAAGGAATTATCCTTGGTAGTTTACAAGAGGCAGTAGGAAAGCTTTGCTCATCACATAAGACATGCATACTGTTTTAGACTCAGTAAAGCACTGAGATTTTGTGTGCTTTTTATAAACTAGAAGAGTAAAAAGAGAACTGCATTTCCCACGCAAATATCCTGGGAAAAAAGATTACTGAAGCTAAGAATGCAACGTGAGCCACAATAGACAGTTTGATAATAGCACAGAAGTATGCCACTCAGAGGAGTCCAAGGTGCTTGTTTTAGTAGTGCACTTGCAAATCAGACTGACCTTAATGAGAAGACTGTTAGAGATGGCTGTTGGAGAGCTTCAGGGAATGCACTACACAAAAATTTTTCCTGGGGGAGATTTTTAGCTTGTGTTAATGGTCACAGCTGCACTAAAGAGAAAGAAAGAATACAGGTTCAGATCAGTATTGTCACATTGCATTTTTGCTTTGGGACATTGAGTTGAAGGGCACAAAATATTTGCTCTAAAGCCTGAAGTCACCCAAAACTGATTTCGGGATGTTTAAAACAGAGACAATGTTTGCTCACAAGCTCAAGTATATCTAGGCCTGCTTTTGAGCAGATATCCCTACTGCATGACTTCATGCAAAACTAGCAGCCATCTTTCAGTCTCGTGGAATGGGGGAAAGCTGCTCTTTGAATTTTACGCTGGGTAAGAGTGATGTAGTATCACATGAACCTGTCACTTGAGCCCAGTAGTCAAAAAGTGAAGCTCTGCAAAGACAAAAAGTGACAGGTGTGCCCTTAAAGTAATGCAACTTGAAGGTGCCAGTTTCAGGTAGCTTGTTGATCAAATCACAGTCTAAAGAATTTGGCTAAAGGGATTAAGATACGTAAGCTGCAGAACACTACCAATCGTTTAGCATGCTGTCTTTGTTCACCACATTTTGCAACCTGGTAACATAGCAGGATAATTAGGGATGGGATGGAAGGAAGAAATATTCACTGACAGTTCTGTGTCTTCTCCCATTTTACCCACATGTAGAAACAACTTTTTATCCAGCTAACTGACCAGATCATTATATGACAGGCAAGGCCATGAATTCATTTTCTCTGGCTGGTAATAATCCAGTCACATGGAGTACCCTGATGCAATATGAGAGGATACATAGCCAATCTCTGCACACTGAACTAGGGCAATTGGAAGGATAAACTGTGTTATAGCATTCATGGGAACATAGCTAAAATCCCAGCCTGTGCTCTTTCTGTGGTTCACAGTGCAGCTGTGTGTCTATTCCACATCAAGGCAACAGCATGTATTTTATCATGGTTACTTATTATCCAGGTGCCATATGTATCTTGTTTCCTCAGATGTTTCATACATTCTTTGCCAGTATAACATCTCTGAAAGACAGATAGCTAAACCATCACCCAAAGACAAAGGTTAGTAAACCAAAAGGTCACAAACTCTGGAAAAGCACCAGAGACCCACTCAAACAAAGTAGGATGCTCTTTAAGAAGATCTAGTGAACAGGGCTAGAATAAAACTCAGAGAGCACAGCAGACAAGAAAACTGGCTCCAAAAGTTCATGCTTAAAAGAATACTAGAAAGGCATCAAACCCCATAATTAGATAGAAGTGGCCAAGCAGTAAATTCAACAGGAGTGGCTGAGGCTCCTCTCTGCTGATGCTCAGGCTGCCTCTCTGGTTAGCTCATTATGGACTGAAGTGCCTATGTTTCAGGCACCCAAACTCAAACATTTTTCCATTACACTCCTGCAATTGCGCTTATTTAAATTTAGAAATGAATTACACTTTCATGCATTTATTTATGTTTGTGAAGTACATGACTGAGCAGAGGAAAATTATTAGAATGATGCTGTATAAACACTGCTTCCGGCTTCAGTACAATTACTTGTTATTCCCTGTCTTGCTTGACTGCAGTGCTCCATTATCTGACTCTTTGGTTTTCCTATCTCTGACAACTGCCTTCCTCCTTTTACTGCCTGAAGTGTGATATATTAAGCCTTGTAATGCTTTCCTAGAACAGAACAGTGACTAATCCAATTCCAGGTCCATTGCTGTAGGATCAGTCAGCTGAGAATTATTACCCGCTTAGGTCTTTCCCTTCTCTGCAGGGAGTAGCTACTCTGAGAAGCAGGACTTGCTCTAGCAGTCTGACTTAACTTGATGTCTCCAAGCCTGAGAGCTGGTATACAGTCACTCACATTATGCCCACCACTGCCAGAAGAGAGAGGAGCTCTGCCAAATACTAGGCAACAATCAAATCCTAAAGCTTTTTTCCCCCTCCTCTCTTCCCTTTCTTTAGCAAACGAGCTGTATCAGAGCACCAGCTATTGCATGACAAGGGCAAATCAATCCAAGATTTACGGAGAAGAATATTCCTTCAAAATCTAATTGAAGGTGTCAACACTGCAGAGATCCGTGCAACTTCAGAGGTTTCACCTAACCCTAAGCCTGCTACCAATACGAAGAACTACCCTGTGCGATTTGGTAGTGAAGATGAGGGCAGATACCTAACTCAGGAGACAAACAAATCACAGACCTACAAAGAGCAGCCCATGAAGGTATCAGGGAAGAAAAAGAAAGCAAAGCCTGGAAAACGCAAGGAGCAAGAGAAGAAAAAGAGGCGAGCCCGCTCAGCTTGGCTAAATTCTGGCATGTATGGAAGCATTGTGACTGAGAGCCCACTCTTGGACAACTCTGTTACTACACATAATCACAATTTAAGGTAATTCTGTTATATCTTTTGGGGGGCATACCATATATTTACTGAAATTGTTATCTTTTGATGAGAGAGGCCAAGACCTCACTCATAACTAGAGTAATAGCACACTGTTTTGCTCATAAGTGAGCAATGGCTTTTCAAGCTGTGCACAGTCTCAAGGTGCTTTCTGAAGGTAAGTACCCTTCCCACTTAACATTTGTGACAAAATCTTTCTTTCTTATGACAAACAATTCAAGTCAAACACTTACTGCCAAAATGAACCTTCTGAAGCTGAGTTAGTAGTAGGTAATTTCTGCAAAACCAAAGCACATCATAGCCATTAACATCTCCTTTCCTGTTTTAATTTTAGTGTCTCTCACATCAGATCTTGGTCCCACACTTGGGCCTCAGCAGACTGAAAGCTTTGAGTTTTATTTAAGGCTCTGCATCTATAAAATGGCAAAGTTTTCTTTCCTCCCTCTCAACGCCTCCCCTTTTTGGCAAATTTCCTACCCTTACTTTACAGTTTTTCATTTTACTGCTTAACCTTAGGGGAGAACACGGAAAATTTCCCTCTTAGTAATATCTGCAAACAACGCAGACCAGCCTTTAACCATAAAATTTTCCTTGCCATTAGGATTTTTTAATTCAGCACCATCTTTTTGCCAGCTTGTGAAATGATTACATTACTGCTGAAAAATGTTGAGCATTGCTTTTGGGGAGAGAGACGTGCTTCCCTCATGTATGACAATGAAGGGTTTTTAGGGCAGTGGTGAGCCGAAGACTTCCGTCTAGGTGCCCCAAGCGACTCATCTGCTCGCAGTCATCTCTGCTTGAGTGGAAGTATGCACACTTGCAGGCAAATCCAAGGAGTCTGTCCCTCAGTTCTCCTCAAATGTTTGCATTTTCCCACCCTTTTCTCTGTTCCTCCCCTTTGGCAGAATAGAGATATAAGAGGAGTGCCACTCGCTCACAGTTAATCCCTTAGAAAGAGACACCAGCTGTGGGATTTACTAAAAAAACCCTACACTCCTTGGTTAAGCTTTTCAGGCCACAGTTAGCTACATGCTCCATCACCTCAACTTCTGCTGGTATATACAGAAGTTACCAGCATTTGGGGTTAGTCATTCAGTGTCCTGGACCATAAATGTGTTAGCAGGGCTGTAGCAGTCAGTAGTGTAGTAAGAAGGGCTGGTTTGTCTCAGCGCCTTAGGAGGCATGCTCCAGGTCTCTGGTCAGGAGACACCTGACTTTTCAATGGATGTTAAAAAACTGTGGTTGCCAATAAATAACATCTGTCTTCAGCACATAGAAATCTTGAATGTAGGAAAAAAAAATAGTTTTTTTCTTACTACTCTGTCTTTTTGGTTTGGACACCATAGGTACAACCCTGTTGATATTCCTTGCCAGCCTTTCTGTTTCAAAAGTATATTTGGATGGCTGAAGGTAGTCAGCTTTACCTTACTGAAATTATTTCTCAAGATGCAGTATTTCTCCAGGGCAAGAAACACCTTTCTAAAGAGGACCTATATTTTAGATACTTAATTGAAGATGATTAAACAAGGAGAAGTCATAAAACAGGAAAATTGAATTCCTCCTTCAAAATGACAGAGCATACATAATATGCTGGTTCAGCTCTTAAGAAACTGGTGAAAGATGTAATTTCTACATTTAAATGAAAACAAGTCTCCACTCCCTGACACGTACGTTAGATAGAGGTAGACAGGTTGAATGCAGCTGTCTCTGTGGTTGCTGGCAGAAGGTGGGCAAGCACATTTTCATGGAAGCATGACCACATCTGAATGAGGTTGGCTCCTCAGCTGTACTGAGCTGAACCAGGAACTTCTACTCTATCTGCTGGTGGGGGGCAAGGAAGATGTGTGCAGACACGGTTTCCATTTGCTACACCAGTAGCAGCTGCTTTTGTAGCACCCCTAAGTCTAGCTGCAGCTTAGGAGAAGCATCATTACTTTGCACTGAAGGAGTGGATATGCCTAATGCAGCAGGATAAATAAGGAAGTGCTAAGATAAACCTTAAGCACTTAAGCATGCTTTTCACTGTATCTTCGTGCTGCTTTTCTACTCAACACACTGAATTAAAATCTTCATGCCAATTCCCTCCGCACAATCTTGATCTCAAAATTTTGGGTTTAGGCCAGAAATAAGACCAAAAATAATGTATTTTCTATACCTTTTGACTTACTACAGGAAATATCTCATAAAAGAAGCCAATCTTGCAAAACCTGGGACCAAATCACAGGAGGCATCTTACAAGTAGGGGGTTAGTAAGGAGTCCATTGTCAAGATGTGGCTTAGCTTAAACTCTAAAACAAAGCCTAAACTCCAAGCCAAATTAAACATGTCACCCTCTTACAGACAGATCTGTGTAGTGCAGACACACATATACATTCATGCTGTATGAATTGTGTGCTATTATTATACACATTCTAATATAGCATGAATGCACCCTAATATTACCAATTAATTACTAAGGAGATTCATGCTAGTATTTCCATTCCAGGCACTTGAAAATTCTTTCTCAGGGACATTCCAGCTATATTCCCATTCCAATTCAATTAAGCTGTTCTTACCCAATTTCCTAAGAAACCTTTCAAATGAGTAGACTCCCTAACATTAAATGTAGACTCACTTTCAATGCGCACATAAAAAACCCCCTTAAACTCTGAAGGATTTGCATTTTTTTGTGTCTCACACCCACACACGCCTGCCCATGGCTTTGGTGATCAGTCCAGCCACAGGGCAAATCCAGTTCCATCCTATACAGCTTTGTATTCCACCCTATAGCTGTTTCCCTGGGAACAAACATGCATTACAGAAGTGTGCTGTTCACAGAGAAAGAAGGGAAAAAAGCCCAACCCTGCAGCATTCCCTGTGGCACCACTAACAAGTAACTTAAAATAATATTGTAGTATAAGTAATACACTAACAGGATAGGAGCTGGCTCTGCTTTTGTTCCCATGCCTTCACAAGGAAGAGAATAATAGAAATCTCATACCAGGCTGCCAGTATCCCTTAGAAAACTCCCAAAGCTTTGGACTGTATACAGCTGACTCTTTCAGCTTGTACTGAATGCAGTGGCAGTCAGAGCTTAACACTAGGAGGTGCTCCTTTTCTTTCAGGTCCAAGCTGTTTGGCTTAGAGAGGGAAACTTTGAGGATTCATAATCTTTTCATTCATTCAAGAGTTTAAAGAGGTGATGTCAAGGGTCTGGTTACTTTAAGACCTGAGCTGCCTTTATTGCATGAGTATTGCAGGCACTCATGTACATGACACCATAGAAATATATACCTCTAAGATGAACATACCCTTGTCTAATGGGTGGTCTGCATGGTATAGACCAAACAAG
>JBCJKH010014165.1:0-10715 GCA_039877255.1 Loriculus beryllinus | reverse complement strand
TCTTCCCTGCGCCGGGAATGCGGCCTTAAATTACCTGAGATGCACATTTCTGCGTGTGTGTGTGTGCGTGCGTGCGTGTGTGTGTGTGTGTGTGTGTGTGTATATATGTGTATACGTGTGTGTGTGTATGTATATGTGTATACGTGTGTGTGTGTATATATGTGTATACGTGTGTGTGTATGTATGTGTATACATGTGTGTGTATGTATGTGTATACGTGTGTGTGTATATATACATATGTATATATGTATATATGTGTATGTATATGTGTATACATATGTGTATGTGTGTGTGTGTATATGTGTATGTGTATGTATGCGTATATATGTATGCACATGTGTATGTGTATATATGTATGCACATATATACGTATGTGTGTGCATATATGTATGTATGTGTGTATGTGTATATGAATATATGTGTGTGTCTGTATATGTGTGTGTATATCTGTATGTATATGTGTGTGTGTGTATGTGTGTATGTAAATGTATGTGTGTGTGTGTATGTATATGTATGTGTGTGTTTGTATAAGGCCTGCTAAGATAATTTTCCATTACCTGTCTCTAAAGGAGTGTCTGTGCCATGGCTCTGCCCCAGGAAAGGGCAGGGACGGCCCCAGAGAGTCCGACCCCTCCGATCACGTCTCTGCTGTTTGCGATGCTGCTCGAGACACGTGCAGTGCCCCGGCAGAGGCTGAGCTCTGTAACCCGGCTGTGCCAGGCTGTGTGCGGGTGCCTCACCTCCGGATCTGTTTGAGGATGTAATCCCTGGAGATGTATTTGATGTTTTCCCCCACCACGGAGCGAATTCCCTCCTCCTCCATCAGCTGCTTCTCCAGCCACTCCACCAGGTCCTTGTTGCTGTCCCACAAGTAGCCCTGTGAACAACCCACACGCATCACCCAGTGTCCTGCGCTGCGCTCCCAATGCACCCTTCCCAGCTCACAGCCAGTGGCAGGCGAGGGGGAACATTCGGGGTCTCCATACCCCAAAAAGCCTTGGTGCCAACCCCCCCTTTTCTCCTTTGCAAGATCATTTCACCTGGTACTTGCCTACATAATAATTCAGGAGTGTGTTAGACTCCTAATGGCCTTCTCGCTCCTCTCTGCTCCTCTCATTTTCTTTACAAATCATTTAAGAATCGTTTTGTTAATGGTTTCCGGAAAAGCAAGTACCACCATTAGCACTCATTCATATTTATGTCATTTTATTTGGGTAATTAAACACAAAGCTCCTCATTTAAAGGTGCACTATCCTTCTCTGTTATCACTAACCAAGTCAAAGTCAGAATGACAATGAGCTCGGTGCAATGCACCGTGGGGTGAGCAGGCACCTTCCTGGCACAGCACAGGGCAGACCCCAGCAGCTCCAACAGGGAACCTTGGACATTTCGGATGCTCATGGCTGTGCCTGTGGCCTGACTGGGAGCACAGTGATTTGGGGCTGGCTGTGGAGCATGAGGCAGGAGAATCCAATGGCTGTTTGCACCCAAAAGTGAAGCCTTGGGCTGGTGGGGGCGGGGGCAGCATCTTTGTAAGGGCCCTGGAAGCATCCTTCCCACATCCTGCTGAGCTATGGCCCACACCAAAGCCCATTTCCCTGTCCATAAACCCCAGAGAGGAGCACAAAGGCAGCACTCACCCATCCTCACTGCTCACCCCTCATTATACACTGAATTACCTGTTCCAAAGGCCAAGGAATTGTTTTCCCCTTCCCTGGGCTGCTCCAAAGCTGTGTTCCTCCAAATGACGATGGAGATGGTGCTACACCCTCGCGTTAGAGCTGGCACTGCCATGAGCAGCCCCAAGCACAGACCCCGCTCCAGCCCCAATCCTACCTAACACTAATAAGAAACCTCCAGCATCATGTCTATCATTGTTTGACCGCAGCGATGTCACCTCAGCCTCAGGATTTTGCTTATTTCATTGTTTTCCCTTATTACTCATTTAAACTCCAGGTTTTGCTCCATGCCTCTGCCCCCAGACAGGCCAGAAACGCTCCCTGCATACAAAGCGAGGCCCATGAAGCTGCCTTCACAGTTGCAGACCTGTGCAAAGCTCGATTTACCCAAGAATCCCAAAGCTTTTAGTTTAGGAGAATATTTAATACTCTTATTAATCATTTTTAATCCGTTTGCTTTTAATTAAGAAACAGCATGATGCTTTCCTATCAACATATGCCAGGGAGCAGATTAATTGTGGCTTAAGATAACTCTCCTCGATTGGTGTAATGTATTAGCTAACGAGATGCCCGCTTCTAAAGACACTCACACTACCTTGGAAAGCCGCTGCCCCCCAGAGAGACCCCCCCATCCCAGTTTAGCTTTCCTGTGTAAAGACAAAGAAAGTCACAGAGTTATGAAATTCTTTGCTTTCTCCCTGAGGGAATAAACTGTCAGTAATAATAAGTGGCCTTAACTTTCCTTTAGGTGCATATTGCTTCAACGGGTTCCTTGTCTGTTACTGTAAAACAAGAGAGACTATAAATTCAAATACTGCTCTTTGTTGGATTTTTCTGGGTGTAGCATGTAAACACAGCTGCATTTTCCTACATCAGAATGGAACTGGACCTACAATTTTGACCTGCTATCCACATTCAAATAATGGTGCTGTTGTGGCACAGAAATTTAATGACAACTTACACAACTTTATTGTATGGCTTTTTCCTGATACTTGTGACTTTTTTTTTTTTTTTAACTGATCTGGTGGTTTAGCTTTGTTCTGTACTTGTAACACAAAGCAGCCATAAATCCAAACTACTCAGCCAGTTAGATCAGGTTTATAGTTAACTCTTGTGCCAGCAAACAGGTCTGAAACAGCTACAATGCATCAGTGACTATGGGGTTTGATGCAGACTGATTCTACTCTTCTTATAAAAAGGAATTACAGAAATATTCCATTTTTAAATATTTTATTCAATATGAATTTTCAAAAGGAAAATTACTTAATTCTTATGAAATTGGATTTAAATAATCAGTGAAAAACCTGTGTTTCAGTAGAAATTAGAATCATAGATATGCGGTTTTGCTGATGGATGCAGAAAAAAACTGGTTGAGAAAAAAAAAAAAGAAACAAATTGTAATAAATCTTAAATTAAGAGTTAATTCCTTTTTTTCAATTAGAAACCAAAACTGATGTTTTGGATCTGAATGTGAATCAATTAACATTGATTTAGTGGAGCCAGATCTTCCCAAATGATCCTTTTGAACAGCTGAATTTTTTGAATACCTGCATGAGATAACCAGAGACAAATCCTGTCTGAAAAGAATTGCCTTTTGTCTGTCTGAATAGTAGCGAGTTAGGGTTTTTTCACTGTCAATCCTCGTTCAACTTCAGATTTGCTGTATAACTTTGGGGGACCTTTTTTCCATCTGCCTCCATTTCCTGCTCTGTTGAAGGGAATTACTGGTATGCATTATCAGGAAGAGTATAGCTATTTTCACATTTAACCAAATATTTGTAAAAGTGCTTGGAGACTTGTTGATTAACCTGCTACAAAAGGGTAACAATAAAGTGTCCTTTTTATATTTACCTGCAGCTAGGCAAGCTTTTATGGTCTGTTCCTGCATCAGGTATAAGTACTTGATTTTTATCAACAATTGGACATTGTTTTAATTCCATGATAACCTGTGTAGATGAAGGCAGAAAGCTGTAAATCACTGATGGGTTGCAAGCAAAATACTGATTCAGTTCACTGGATCAGGCGAGCTATAAGCAGGTGAAAATGCAGTTCAGTTTCACCTATTTGTATTCTTCAGCAAGCCAGCAATTAACTCGGGGGAAAAGAAAGGTATTTCATTTCAATTATGAGGAAGTGCTCTTTGCATATGCAAATGCAATATTTCAGGTTTTGTTATTGCACTTCTGAACAAATACTCCTAATGAGGGGGCTTTTGCAGTTCTGTATCATTCAGGAAGCTGTGCTATCCATAAAAGCAGCTAGATGTGTTGTCCATAACATTTCACAGGGCAACGTTACGGTTGTGAATAAGACAAGATTTTACAGTTTGATTCCAATATGTTCACTTATTTTTCTTGACCTTTATTTTTTATTTATTGTAACTGGAGCAGTTTAGTGAAGCCCTATTTGCAACATGAATGCATTTTGGAGTGTAGAAAAAAAAGGTGATTTCTAAAATAATTTCTGAATCACAGTTATGACTACTCTACATCTTAGTATAAAAAGTATTAACCTGAAGTAGAACATCACACTTTTAGCACTCTTACTGCTTGCTACAGTTTATTCATCAATGACTAAAACATGTTTGCATTTTTTCATCTTACTTCATCTTTTTAATTCAGGTCTGACTCTCTTCATTGGTTTATTCTGGTTCTGTGGTTACATTAATGCCTTCAGAATTAATTCCTTCAAGAGCTGTTTGCTTGCCTGCTGCCTATGTAAAGAAGTCTTGTTTTTGAAGGCACAAATAAAAGAAAGCCAAAATGTTTCTCGTCTTTAGAGAAGGTGGCATGAGAAAACAGGTCCTTTCTGGTGAATAATAAGAACTATGGCATTACTATTTTCCTCTAAGAGGTGAAAGATTGATGCTTTAATTCTAGCTTTACTTGCCAACCCTTGAGCATTAAGGAAATAAATTCTTTAATTTACTTAGTTTAACTGCTTGTTTACCAAACTTTTTCTTATTAGTTCTATAACTCCTTTGGGATCAAGTCCCAACCACATTGAAACATGTCAAAGGTTCTATGAAGTTAAAAGAAGATAGCTGGAAGTATTTTTTTCTCTGGCATTGATTTGACATAGGTCATCAAACTCCTCTACAACCACCCAGTGGTTTCAAAAGGTAATTTGAACTCATCCTGAGAAAGGAGTACAAGCTAGCCAATACAAGTTTCTGCTGGTGATGGAACTCTTAAATACTTCTGTGGTAGCAACAGCAATAGTCCTCATAAAACAAATACCAGCTAGGGCTATCATGTTCACTGCTGTTTTGTTTAAAGCTATTCAAAGTATAGGTACAATGAAAAACACTTAGATTGCATGTACACTGTAGAAAATGTCCTAAGGAAATTAATATTTCCATCAGTATCCAAAGCTGACAAAGTCTATGCTTTAGCTCTTAACACTGTACCATTATTAGTAATTAGCCAGTGGGGCCAGACTGTGGTGGATTGACCATGGCTGGATGCCCACCAAGCTGCTCTATCACTCTACTTCTCAGCAGGACTGTTAGGTAGAAAACAAAATGGAAAAAAACTCATGGATAAAGATAAAGGCAGTTTAATAAAGCAAAAGCAAAGGTCACATGCAGAAGCAAAGAAAATGATTTTTTGCCTAGCTCCCAGCAACACGGCAATGTCTAACTACTTCCCAGGAAGCAGGGCTTCAGTACATGTAGCAGTTGCTCCTGACGAATAATGTCATAAGTAATGAATGCTCCCCCTTCCTCCCACTTTCTCTTAGACTTTATTGCTGAGCAGACATCATATGGTACGGAATATCCCTTTGGTCAGTTTGGTCAGTTTTCCTGGCTATGTCCAAGATCTTGCCCACCTCCAGCCCATGAGGGGGAAGGGATGTTAGAATGGCAGAGTTGATGCCGTGGAAGCACTGCTCAGCAGTAGCCAAAAAAAACAGTGTGTTATCAACACCATTCTATAAGCCATTCTATCATGGTGTTATCAACACCATTCTAGCTACCAATACAAATGGGTTTGCCTTCTCCCAGGAGAGGAGGTATCCACACCACCTTGCCCAGCCACTTCCCCATGTGCACTATGGGGACCTGATCTCCTCCCACAGTGTGTAGGAGTTTTGTTTGGGCAGGACCAGGATGGTTAGTAAACCTTCTGGTGTTAACCAGCCAAGTGGCTTCTACTAACTTTAGATCCCCATGCTTCCATGCTCCATTGCCCAATACTCTCAAGATAGTCCATTGTATCTGTCAGTCTTTCCAGAGGTTTGTGGCTGATACGGGATGTGATACATACACTCAATGCCACGGACAGGCTTATAGAATTTGTTTGCAAAATGCTTATTACCTTGAGTCTGTCTGCACAGGTTTTGAAGAAAAAAAGCATAATAGAGAGCATAGATAGAAGTCAGGTAACAGAAGTGGATCAATTGATAGTTAACTTTATTAACATATTGTGGCTGCACTAAGGGTTTTCTTTCCACCTCTAGCATCGTGGGAGATGCATGAATACTAGAACTGAAATAATAACATATAAAAAAGTCACAGTAGCTGGACCACATTATTTTGGAAACCTATAAAAGCTTCAGGAACTGTTAAATATTTGAAGTACTTGGAAATCTAACTTCCCTGCCCTGCCCTGTTTTGTTTGTTTGTTTTTAAAGTACGAAATAAGTATCTTTACAGTAATTTACTAATCAAAATTCAGGTTATTTTTGAGTTGTTTGCATGCAACTATAGTTATTTGAAAGTTTAGTTGCTTCCCATCAATCACTATTTTCATGTACCATTTTTGTACTGAAGATTTTAAAAGTAAACAGTTGTTTTGCTTTAACTCTTTTTGTAGTTTTACTAAACAAGCCTACAGACCACATACTCTTATTATTCACATAGGAAATAGGCATGAAAGATTAGGTTACTTGGTCCATTTCCCATTAAAAAAAAAATCTGTCTGAAACCATCTTCCATCTTCCCAGACTTTTTCCTACTATTTTATGTGCCTGTTATGCTACACTAGATTTCCCTTCCTTCCAATCTCTATCATTCAAACTTTTTCAAAGTATTTTCTATATTCATAGGCCACTTTTCACATGATTCTGTTCAATTAGTCCTACTGCAAAGCATCCCTTCTCTAATAGCATTAATGCATTGCTCCAACCTTCATAAAGCTTGCGTTGCTACTGACTGTATAGTTGTCTATGCAAAGATACAGGTACTGAAGTACCGCAGGACATATGGAATATTGCAAGAACATTTCCTTGAGGTGTAAAAAGATTGTCTGTGAGGCAAAATGCTCCTGTATCTAGACTGGATTAATATTGCCACTTTTTTTTTCTTTTGCTGTTACATTGCTATGTAATGCCACAGATAACAAGTATCTGAAGCAACTGGGTTATAACTGTTCTGGGGGAGTTGTACTTCCATTTCCTGTTTTATTTTTAAAGTCTACTTCAAAACCATCCTCCCTTCTTCAGATTTGGAGGGGGGGACATTGTAAATATCTATTGGGGGGGGAGTGTGTAATTTTCATTTATTTTGCCCCTCTGTTAATTATTCTGGTTTTGTTTAATTTCTGCTTGTGCTTATGTACATGTGGCAAATGTTACCAACTATATAATACATGAAAACATTACCTTGTTTTATTTTCTCTCCTGTTGTTGCATCTTTAAGACAAAACAATTACTTGCCCTGTTTCTAGTGAACTTAGTTCTATTGAACTACTCCAGCCTGATAAAGAGGATTTTCACATCTTGGAACACAGCAGAAATACTGCAAGGTGCCTATTGTATGAAAACAAGGAGTTAACCTCTTAAACTGGCTGTGCTGAAGTGGGAGAGAGAACGTTCTACCTTCAGATTGCTACTCAGGAGTGATCAAGGTCTTCAGAAGTAATGCAAGAGCTTGGTGCTTTTGTGTCCTGCTGCTTCCTGACCTCTCCAGGCTAATTCCTGGGGATAGTGGCTTATCGAAAGAGTGCCACTGCAGGAGCTATGAGGGTCAATTGATAAACATGTGAAGGTTCAGACCTTGGAAATTGATTCAAAAAGTGGAGGGTTGGGTAGCCAAATAATCTCTCAAAGAGCAGCCGGAAGAGCTAAGGTGGATGTTGCAAACACTAGGGTGGGCTAGATAACATATAGAGAGTTTTAATATATCTTTCCTATGGCTTATAAATACAAAATAACGCTGTTAAAATTATTCTACTCTTGTTCATGCAACTTGATACCAACCAGATTTGTTAGAAAAGCCTGGTCAATACATCATCTTTTAACACTGGACTGAACTTAAACCAAGAATGGTGGGAATCCACACAGAAAACGTGCTTCACCTGGTATTTTTGCAGAGATTAGAGTTGGAACTCAGAGAGGATGTTACCCTGTGAGTGTTGGGAACTGTTAGATAACCTTAAGGTGAAGAATCCACAAAAGAGCCAGACCTTTAACAGCCCATTACATGCATCAGAAGGACATGTCATTACATGCACCATTACATGCACCAGAAGCTCAAGAGAGTGCCCTGTACTTTAGCAAGACACCACTTGTTTGAGCCCTAGCTGAGAAGATGTGGAATTTTTGCCTTAGATATGCTAAAGATGACCAATTAGCCCAGATGCTCTTTAGTCATTTCATTCAGCACGTTGATTGACTTTCAGTCTCTTATAAAAAGACTTCAAGGAAGCCACAAGGTATCCTGCATCCTGTGCACCCAGATTAGCTCAATCAATCATGTGTATTTTGAATGGAACAAGTCTGCACTAATCAAAAATTAAAAAAGAAATAAATTAAAAATTAAAAAAAAAAAAGAAGCAGGAAATAGTATAAAGACACACCTCCTGTCCAGTGAGAGAGAGGCAATCCTGTTCTAATGGTCTTAGGGGCAATAGGGCTCTTTGCCTAGACTGTTAGCTAGATGGGCCACTCACCCTATCTGTCAAGCTTCAAATGGGGCAAAACCAACAGGTTTTGGCTGTGGTGAGATTCCACTTATTTGCATGTGAACAGGGAAGGCTAGTGCCACTGTTTCTGCAGGAAGGCACTTAACCATCATCCTCAAAGAGCTCCTTGAAAGACATCAGTAATTCCTTAACAGTTTCTTCAGATGGTTCCTTCTGGAGGAATAAAGCAGGCTAGCAAAAACTATTTCAGTTGCCTGAGATTGCCTGAGATTGCCTTTTTGTCTTGTGAAAGATTTGCAATGCCAAGTCCCCGGAGGACATAAACACACAAATAATCCTTTACAGCCAGGAAGGACCTGTGGTGCAAGCACAGTAAGTTAGGATTTTGTATCTGTCCATCTGCATCAGCAGACTATCCTGATAAAACCAGCTGTAGGCTGTCCACAGGTAAGTAAGTGGAACGTGTAACCCGTATCCAGCAGGCTGAGGATGGAGGACTTAGTCTGCTTCTCTTGAGGCAGAGGAGGCTCTGTATGGACTATGCTGCTGTGAAATGTAGTATAAGCTAAAATAGGGGTAGGTTAACAGTGCAAGTACTTATTAACAGTATAGTGTCTCTTGCTATTGGACATCATATGCAAGCACACGGTGATCCAGAAAAATTTGGTAATCCGAAGAGGAAAGCAACCTTGCAAAGCTCTACAAAGGTCAGACCTACACCTCCAAAACAGCATCTCCATCTCAGAAGCAACAGTACTGTTTTCAGCTAGGAAATTTTTGTATCCTGTTGTCCTGGGTAGCATCTAGTGTCCCAGTGCAGAAGGTGAGCAGTTCTGTGAAACACTGAAACTGAGTGTCCATTTTTGTAGACGCTGTTGTGCTCCTAGATATATACCCAAAGTTAAAACCGCAAAGTGAAAGGCAGGTAGCCTGTCATCCCTGTTGTAACATGTAGTCCATGCGGGCTTATGTCAGCTGTGAGCATAAAACTCTCATAAAACTCTGCCAAATGACTCGTGTCTTACTCAGACCTTCAGAGCTTGGAGGCTGTTCATCTATTCTGGCAGTCTCTTTGAGCTGCTCCATTAGGACTAGCTCAGGACAGGACAAATTACTTTGTCCTGGTCTCCTGAATAAAAAAACCCATAAATTTCAGGAGAGAGCCCTGCTGACTCTATGACACTGCCTGCATCAAGTCCTCTGTTTGGCTTTGTCCCAGATCATCTGAACTGAAAGCATACAAGGGTGAAGTTAGGGACAGGGCTTCTGCAGGATGGTTTGAAAGATGGAACATAAAGAGTTCACCACAGAAAACCTTCCACGTTCTCCAGAGACTGATGGACAGATATCCTCCTGAGGTCACAGCCTGGCTCTACAGCCTCAAAGGGGCAGACAGTTGGAACAGGCTTTTCACACTAAGACTGCACCGACCTCAGGAAAAGAACGGGATGTAGAAACAACCCTCATCTGACAAACTTTTAATGGAGTATTGCATAAAACTCTCTGCCACAAGATTACTTGAAAGACTTGTTTCAGTAAAGCTGTGTGGGAAACAAACAGAAAGACAGATATTTTGTGTCACAAGATAGATTCTTTTCTGTGGGTTTTTTGTTTAAAGTGGGTTAGCAAGTCTAAAGCTAGCATATGTTTTTTTCTGCTTCAGAAACTGGTGCATGTTTTACCTATTCTGTTAAACAAAAGTCAAGGTTGCAGGACTTGCTTTTAGATTGGTTTTTCTCAGACGCTTTGTCCAAGATGTGAGGTGCTAAGACATGTACCTCTGGTGCCAGCACAGATTTTTGTTCTTCAGTGTTTTTAGTGTCATGCATCCTTTAGGAGCAACTAAAAGATCTTATGCAGCATTTCACTCATTTTGTAGACCAAATCCTGTTCATGCCCACCATGGACTGCCCCTGTCATTCAAGCTGAAATAATAAATATATAAATATTTAACCCTAAATATACTGCACTGTAAGTAGTGTTCACTTATTTCTAGTTGAACTTAAAAGAGGCATGCCTGGGCCTTCCTGTAGTAGTCTGTGGCAGAGCATCAGATCACATTGTTGGCTGTTCTCTTTTTGAAGACTGAGGAAAAAGAGGAAAAGACCTGACCTATTTGTAGGCCTCCACGCTTTACCAGTAGGTACCAGTGGGGCCACAGGCCATCCTT
>JBCJKH010014162.1:8658-42168 GCA_039877255.1 Loriculus beryllinus | reverse complement strand
TGAAAGTTATAGTGTGATGTGAGCAAGAGGCAGGAAATAAAGGGGAAAAAAGGGGGAACCAAAGAAGCAAAAACCCAACATCCTAAAAAGGCTTTTTTTTTGTTTGGTTGGTTTACCCCCCCCCCCCAGTTTTACCACATTTCTGTTGCTGACAAGAATGTTTTGAGCAAATATGAACTTATCTTTATTGACCCTTTTTCTTAGGAAAAAAATACTGACAAATACGTTCACATGCTTCTTTAAGGTGGTGTTAGCGCTACTAGTACTAATAAAGTACCTCCTTTAAGTGAGACAGTAACCCAAACCCATGCCCATGACACCTTTTATCCTTGCTAGTGAGGAGGTTGATTAATGCTTTTAGAAGTGCCAACCTAGCTTTATTGTCATGTGTTCACCTGTCTCAAGGCCACCCATTCAGTCCCCTAATCGCTATAAAATCTCTATTTGCCAAGATTTATCTACAACTCTCTCCATGTTAGAAGGTAAATGCAAACCCAGGCTAATTATCCTTTCTTTCCTCAGGCTGGGTGTAAGCTCACCATGGTCTTCTTTCAGTACTGCATCATGTCTAACTACAGCTGGCTCCTTGTGGAGGGACTGTACCTCCACACTCTCCTGGTTATTTCCTTCTTCTCAGAAAGGAAGTTCCTCTGGTGGTTCATCGCTCTTGGATGGGGTACTGGTTTTCCTTTCAGTAAGGAAGCTGTGTATTCAGTAAGAATAGCTGTGGGTTTGTTTTGCATTTGAAATGGACTTGTGGAGCATTAACTAGGTTTTCCAATTGCAGGTGCCCCAGCTGTATTTGTGGCTGCATGGGCGACTGCTAGGCAACTCCATGAAAATATTGGGTAAGTTGTGTGGATGTGGGGAAGGTGGCACACCATGGGGAGCATGCAGCCTCTGCACAGGCTGCTCCACAGGGTCCTGCTCATTTCTAGGCACTGGCAGCCAAGCAAACCAACCACCACCCTGATGTGGTGTGAGCCTGGATCTTAGTGTGGGTGGGAGTAGAGGTCCAGCTGAGCAACCTGAGAAAGAGCCTCAGATTTGATCTGAGCATTTCCAGTGGTAGGAGGGGGCCTTTAAGTACAAAGCTCACAATGTTTTCAGCATCTATATTTGACTTTCTAATCATTGAAGCTTTGTTCCTTTCTCTTCTTCCTTCCAGAATCTTGAACAGTGGTTGTACTCTAAGGGCAGGGTATACTTTTATCCTGTGCAAGTGGACACCTTTTCATCAGAAATGTTATACCTTTAAGTGAGAGCAGGAAATTAATTTTGTAAAAGGGAATAGTGGCCTACCCGAAGTGCAAAACACACTAAACCTCTTTGAGAAGACACCAGTGTTTTGATAACTGACTGCACCTTCTCTTCTATTTTTACAGGTGTTGGGACATCAACACTAATGCCAATACCTGGTGGATTATTAGAGGCCCTGTAGTTTTGTCTATTTTTGTAAGTCTTTTCTGGGACATTCAGATTCAAACTGTATTTTCAAATACTGTGAAGTCACCATGCTTTAGAAGTGTGTTAATGAACTGATTCAGACATGTGCCTGAACTGGTGTGACACATAGTGCTTAAGCAACTTCTGCTCGGCAGGATTTAGTCAGTAACTAATGCCCCGAAGCTGAGCTCACAAGGAAAGCTAGAGTGTCCTCCCAAGAAGCAAGAGCCTGAAGAAGATCGGGTTTCCACATCCTGTTGATTTCATATGAACTTGGCTGGCTTGTGGAAGCTTGTTTTGGACTGTTTCAAGGAAGGCTCTGGAGGAGAAACAAATGGACTGTGCATTTCAGTACAATTGCCTTTGTGTCTTCTGCTCAATGCCCCTCTCAGCAAAGCCAAAACCAACGTGCCTTACATGACCATTAACTTTTGCTTTCAACAATGAAAACAGCTCACATGCTGCTCGCACCATATGTTAGTGGCCTGCAATTACACCTTTATGGAGTTGCTCACTGAAATGAGCATGCACATTCAAATTTGGTGTGAATCTGCCCAGTACAAGGCAGTAGCGATGTCAAGAGCAGTTTGGTACATACAATACTCAGCACCTGTGGTTTGAGCATTTGCTGGTACTCAGAGCATTAGGTACCATAGGGTGGAAGCTGCCTCTTGCAGGTAGTTGTTCTGCCCAATGGAGATGCTCTGGGGCAGACCACTCTTCAATGACCTATCTGAAGCCAAAGCCCATGTACAGAAACATGCAAAGTGCTAGTTACTCTCAAGCAACCCGATGACACTCCAGGACAAGAACCCAAGAGTTGGTCTAGGTTTCTGTGCTGCCAGTAGGAGCCATCATGTTTGCGAAACACAAGCTGCAACACTTGCATGCTGTTTTGGAAACCAAAGCAGCAGAGTTGGTGGTCTAAAGTTCCGCTCCCATTTATCACTGAGCAACCCTTCACCCCACAAGAACAAGCTGAAGGCCACACAAATGATTCAGGATCAACTTAATGAGGCCACAGCATTTATTTTCCTCAATGTTATAACCCTGATGCCCCAGGAGCTACTCAGCAATAGTTAAATGCCAACAAAGCCCAGGCATTCTGCAAGGCAAAAAGCACAATCTTCATTTACCTTCTGAAGGCCACCACCCCCATCCTCTTCCAAGTTTCAGCAAAATCCTGATCACATCTAACTTAGCAGGAGCCGCTTGCATGACTCTGTCTCTTTACGTAAGAGAGGCTTTTCTGAAGCCCATAGCCACAGACAAATAGCCAGTCCTTCTGAATTCAGATCTAATCTCTTTATTCCTCACAGCACACAGTCTTTAGAAGTTCAAAGGCCAGAAAATCAACACCGATAAATTCTTTTGTATTCCTAGGCTAACATGCATTGCTGTGCTGCTTGTGGGCAATCCCTCCCAGCAGGAATCCTGCTGTCCCCCCTTCCACAGTAGTTTTTCATCAGTAAAAGGTCCTGCTCAGCCTACCCTGGCCTAGTGGAACAAAAACCCCAGGATCCTGAGGCCTGAGCCTCCTTCCCCCACAGTAGCCCCAAAATATTTCAGTCTTTCCTTCCAAGGGGCTCAGGCCTGCAGGCTGTGCGGGTGCAGGATGATGCTGCGAGCCCTGGTGCAAAGGGCAGATAAAATCCAAGTCAATCCCCAGTGCTACAAGCTGGCCGTGGGAGAGAGGCATGCTCAAGCCAGCTCTGCCTCCCCTGGGGCTCCTGCTCTCCGCCTGAGGGTCAAAGGAGCAGAACCAGCTATTGCTTCATCTTCACCCAAACTGAGCAGCCAATCAGCATTTTTATCTGATAACAGACCTTGGAGAAGGGGAAAAATGCAAAAGGAAGAGCTTGAGTATTGACTCTCTCCTGTACTCACTTTTAACTACTTTGCCTCCGTCAACCCAAACCATGTTGTGTCTTTTGGCAGAGAGCAAGCAGCATTTTCAGCCCCACTTAGCAAGTGATAGATCCAGCACTGCCCTTTTGGTGGAATCCAAAGTGGGGCCAGACTCTGTAGAGGCTGTCTGAACCCCAGATATAAGGTATCCTACCGATGTGCTTGGTCTCCTTGCCCTTTGGTCATTTGTCCAGATAATATGCCCCGATCGTCCCCATAACTAAAGCTACAGCAAACTGGTAGGGAAAGTAGCCTTCACCCAAACCCGGGGGTGGCTGGACAGGCTGGAGAGGAACTGGGATGGGGACATGGGCAGGCCAGCCTCTCTATTTTGCCTGTTCAGCTTAAACACCCAGTTCCTCTGCTGATACCTGGCAGTTACATAAGTGTTTACTGGGCACTTGGTTTTGTTGTTTGGTTGTGGTTTTGCTTTGGTTTGGAGGGTTTTATTCCCATCCTTTTTTTCTTTTTTCTTTTCCCTTCAGATTAATTTCATTCTTTTTGTCAACATTTTAAGAATCTTGATGAGGAAGCTCAGCTCACCTGAAGGACAGAGCAGTGATTTCAGCCAATACAAGTACGTCCCCTACATCATGACTTCATGCACATTAGCTCACCTGAGCTCTTCTTGCTCCTTCTACTTCAGCTTTCCCCTCTGTCTTTGTTCTCAGGAGGCTTGCAAAATCAACACTCCTCCTCATCCCTCTCTTCGGGGTCCACTACATAATCTTTGCCTTTTTCCCTGAAGATGCAAGCAACGGCACAATGGAAATTCAGCTGTTTTTTGAATTGGCTCTTGGATCATTCCAGGTAATATTTGATGAGCTCTTTTTTCTTTAAAATGAGAAAAAGAGGTATAACATGTAAGTCTGCCACAGAGCAGAGTCCCAATGACAAAATCAAGCTGATTGCCCTTGAGCTGCCTCATCCCTATTCAAAATCTGACACTGCAGTTCTAGCTCTGTGACCATGGTTCTTTTATCTTTCAGGGCTTTGTTGTGGCTGTACTTTATTGTTTTCTTAATGGTGAGGTGAGTTTTGTGTATATAACATTCTTTTTTATTGCTCAAGCATGCCTCATTAATCAGTAGGATACATCCTCCAATGAATTACATGTTTTATCTGAGGGTTTTCTTCCTAGCTACCTAAAGTCACCCACAAAACACCTTCAAGACCTGACAAGTTTAACTAATTGTATGCCAGATGCAAACTTCACCTCTCAACTGTTGCAGCTCTTTCATAAATCAGATACAGCATTATTACTGTCTGGGAACAGAGGGTGGGAGTACCAACCTGCACATGGGCACACTGACAATCACTGATTCTGACGTACTGTGCTATTGGCTGTGATCCCACAGCTGGCTTTTGTGTTTGATCCTTGGGTGGCAATTTACCAAAAGCTGCACCCAGTCCAAGTTTATTAGGACTCTCATAAGGTAAAGCTTCTCAAAGAAGGACCATTTCCTTTTAGTCATATGGTAACTCCCAGGCTTCTGGACTAGAACTTGCACTTTGAAATACTGCTGCTGGTAGAGGTGGGGGGAAACATTATCCAAACCTGGGAAACCTTGAGGTTACTGGAAGTAAATAAAACCAAAACAGTGACTAAGGTTGGAAGAAAAGTCACTTTGAAAGGGAGGAGGGGATTGAAATCCTCTGACTGATTCTTCAGCAGGGTGCAGAAAAGGTTGTTTTGAGGAAAATCTGCTCTTTGGTTTTTGTTTGTTTGTTTTTTGTTTTTTTTTTAGAGTGCCAAAATGTCCCATTTTATAATTAATACAAAGATCGTGGAAAAGTCTAAACCAAACACTAGCTAAAGCCAGCTAGATTCTGTGAACAGGAAAACAGGTCAACAGAACATTGTGTGGCTGTAACAACAGTATCACTAGAAGCGACAAGAAACAGGCCTTATCCATACCCCTTAAAAGAGGACTTAAACAAATCCAGACCTTGGCAAAGGTAGCCCGCTCTCCTTTGCCTGTTACACTGCTCTCTGTAATATGGGTCTCCAAAGCAGGCTAGCTGAACTAAGTATTTTGTGATCTCTTCACCTAGGTTCAGCTGGAAGTTCAGAGAAAATGGAGGCAGTGGCATTTAAGCAAACACTTGCGTCGGCATCTCAGCACCTCAGCAAGTAACGGAGGAAGTGGCTTAACTCAAGAAATGCAGATGGTGAGGTTGAGCCCACCAGGGCACAGGAGAGCTACACTCCAAAGTTCAAGTATGATTTAACACTGCATGCCTGGAGGATACCTCCATGCTCAGATACACATGGTGAAGTCCCACAGACTGTACTGGGAGTCTTGCGTATGTATCCAAAAGAGGGACTTGGCTGTAGATCAATGGTTCTTGAAGCACATCTGTTCATTTATATCCTGTGTAGCACATTAGTTATTTTGCAAGGCAAAATGGGCCAAAACATTATGCTCTTCCTTGGGCTTCTGGCCACAGTCATTTGTGTTTCTTTCACACCAATATTTTTCAGCTACTTCTACTTTAAAGTGACTTTTCATTTTCCACGACGCTGCCCATGTTCCAGGCAAAGCCAGGCTAGTGACTTTTAGATGTTCTCTATTTTTTCTGCTGTTGAAGCTGGGAGGACATTCAATTTTGTATTCTTAAGGTTACACGCCACCCTGTAACACAGCCCATGGGCTTGAAACATGAAGGTAATTAATCCCTAAAATTCAAAATTTTTCTGTTGTGCTGATGGATGATGGACACTGAGAACATAAAACACAGCTGAGCTCCTGCTTCCTCTCTGATTGTACAGCTATCGCTCCAGTGACAGTGGCAGGTTCAGACAGGTTTCTTCCTTTGCCTCTTCCAATAGTGGAGACCTCAGAAATATCAGTGTCCAAATTTGTATCTTTGTAGCTTGTTGAAATGGTAAAAAAAACATTGTAGCATATTCCAAAGGGCTGACGAGAAAGCTTCAGTGAGGTGGCTCTTTCCTATTGTGTCTGAGCCTCTGAGACTTGTTCAGATAGTCTTTGAAGGGAATCAGTGAAAGCCCTTGAGACATTTAAAACCCAATTGAACTGGACAGTACAAGGTATCTTGTGAAGAACAACATCAGAGTGCTTGGCAAAAGTCTCTTTAAAATCTACAATCACTCAGCATGCTGAAAGCTGTAAGGCTGTGCACTGTAATATGCTATAACAAGTTATCTGAGCTTCTGTTTTAGTTTGATGCTCTTAAGGATAAAAGTGTTAAGCAAATTTCTCTGGCTTGAGTGGCAGAGGATAAAAGAAACCATCTGGCAAATGCAATTAAGCTTCCTACCTGATTTTGTGTCTGCATTTCCCCAGTTGAGGCAATTCTTGCCTGGTTTTCTACAAGGACAAAGGTGACTAAACAGAAAGCAAGTGGTGCTTATCATGCTTCTCCCTCCTCACCATGCATGGTATGTCAAATGCTGAACAATCAGCATTCCCCAACCGCTCTGCCAAAACCGCCCTGACAGCATTTATTCACACCAAGCCATTGTGGTAGACTCCTGCTATTTTACTAGAAGGCAAACATGCAGAGAAATCCAAAGCATACTTTCAAAGTCAAATTACCTGTGCAGAAGCAGGTTTTTGAGTTCTATTAAAACCGCTTTAAACCCTGAGATTCAGGAAAAAGATCTTTTTTTCTTTGCCTGCACTGCGTGTGGCAGCACTGATGAAAGTCAGGCAAGGGAGGACACATCAGTAGGAGGGAGGGTTTGGTGTTTGCTCTGGCTTCCTCTGCCCCATTGGCTTTGCCTACTGATGCAAATCACCCAGCAGTGGTGGGAGAGTTGAACCTCTTTAAAACCAAGGAAATAAAAATCAAATATGAATTGGCAACTCTTTCCAGGAGTTTATTTTAAACTTAAGTTTTTGGAAACATCAAGATTTTGAATTGACTTTGTCCTTTAAAACTCAGCCACAAGAAGTGGAAGGAAGAGCAGAAGCAGGATCAGCCCCATGACCAAGGGAAAAGTGAATACCCCTCCAGGCATGTTTGGGTGAATTATCTCACTTCCAGGTGACTTACCCAAGCCAAGCAGAGCCTCCAACATTCTTGGGGATTCACTGTCCCAGAGCATATAGCAAGTCAGATACTTCCAAAAAGATAAAACCAATAGCCTAATTTTCTCTCTGACATGCAAATAAGACCAAGAATTGTTTAATAATTTGCATGTTTCCTGTCAGAGAATTAAGCATTTATCAGCCAAGCCAAAGCAACTCTTTGTCCTAAATGCAAGTGCCTCCATCCAGCATAAATGAAGAAATAAAGATTCAGAGATACAGTAACATGCAATTAATTAAATCTGATGCAATTATTGGCTCTCCCACAAGCCAGTGCTCAGCTGTGCAGTGTGTAGATAGAACCAGCACTGATGGCACAAGGTCAGGTAGAGCCCAGGCTGATACTTAATTGTACAGGAGTCCGATTGAAACAGGGGAAAACTACATGCCCCAAAATAAAATGATGCTGGTTTTTGTATTTTAAAAAAGTTTTAGCAGAAGTCACTGTTTTACACAGCCTCTTTTGTTTTGTTTAGTTTGCCTGCAAGGAAAAAAAAAAAAAAAAAAAAAAAAAAAAAAAAAAAAGAGGAAAAAAAGGAAGCATTCCCAGATCTGAATTCTTCCGGCATTGAGCACCGGCCTGGTTTGTATGAAGAGCTGAGGCGCTATAAAAACCCTTAGATGGCAGCTGCCACGTGGAATCCTCATAATTTTGGGAAGAGCATGTCCTTTAGGCAGGTGTCCCCAGGCATTACGATGCTGTGACCAGGATGTAAAAAGCTGCTGTCAAACAGCCACACAAGGGCTGCAAAAGCACCCTTCCCTGCTGGGCATCTGTTTTGATGAACTGTACTGAAAAATATTAAAGAAAAGAGTAAGGTTGCTTTGGGAATGCTGTCATGTTTATAAGCAGATAAAGAGAGACAGGGAAGTAAATTTCAGCAAGCAATGCAGAAACTGGGAGATGAACGGGTGCAAGGCATGCAGACTCCAGCATCAGTGGCCTTAAACTACTGACACAAACTGAACACAAATCCAACCACTTCCCTTTCTCTAATACTTGCTCATTCAGTGTAATGAGCTCGTCCAGTGACATTTGTTGCCAGTAAACAGGACGTGAGTACCATCGTTCAGACAACTAGTTATCATTGTTCAGGGTCACTGCTGACAGCCAGCCTCTGGTTTGTCACTCCAGATCCCCTGAGAAGCCAGTTGCAGCTCTGCAAGCCAGTGGTGCAGGCAGCAGTGCCAGCAGCCTAGCATCAGCAGTTCAAGACCTAAGGCTGAGTTTAAGAGGAAGTGATTAATGGATTTACTCTCCCAACACAGCAACAAGGAAGTTCCCAGCAAAACTATCAGAAGAAAAAAGCACTATTGTTGTGCAGTGAATTATTACATTGTGCAGCGCCTCACTGGGTATCAGAGGGGCTGAAATTAGCTTTTTCAAAAAGGGAACATTCAAAGAGGTTGGAGCCACAAGAAGGCGAGGACCCAGGAATCCAGCCAACACCCCTTCCAGGACATGTCCCCTGGGGCAGACCTTTCTTTCAACCAGAGATGAGGACCTTCTTAGGTGTGCAAGCTGACATGAAAGATTAGGAAGGGCCATTACCTGCTTACATAACCCCAGCAGAGGGAAAGAGAAGGCAGGTGAAGACAGTCATTCTCTGGTCATCACCTTTCCCTGACTCACAAAAGCAAGCAAGGCTCAACCCCCAGACCAGATGTCCTTCGAAGCACAGCTGATGAAGGTACTGTAGACTTAGAAATAAACATGCCAGTAACAGTCCAGTATATTTCTCTAGCTAGCATGCCCTGTACTGTTACTTCCTTCTTATCTGCAAGCAATGGTTTGTGCACAAGCTTCCAATGAAAGTTAGTAACTGAGTAAGTCTAAATAGCTCATTAACAAGAGGTGACATTCATTATCCTGCTTTTAAGAGATATTAAACCGTCTGAGACAGGCCAACAACCTCTCCCATCAGAAAGAGAACACCAGGTGCTAATTAACTTACTTGAGATTACATAAACTAATTCAGTGGTGAAGAATGAAAATGTTTTCCTGACATTTAACTAAACCTCCTAGTACAATGAGCTTGGAAAAAGACTGTGTAAGTACATCTTTACTCATATACCACTTCTGCAGGCCAAACAAGCAGAGCTGGGGAAAAGAGAAAGGATGCTTCAGACACAGGGTGCAGTGTGGGAAAAGGGAGGTGAAGGACAGAGCTCTTTAGCTGGTAAACAAAGCACATGCAACAACAGGAAATCATTAAGATCCTGCAAGGTTATCTGTAATTCCCATGGAGCAGCACAGCTGACTGCCCATCTTGTTTTGAAAGACAAGAAAGCAGTGCTGGCTACTTGGGGTGGTGTGGACACTCTGGAGGGGAAAGGAGAGGGAAGTATGCAGCAGCCACAGCTCCCTTGGTCAGAGCTCAGCAAAGTACCATTTCTTTATCATCTATCTGGGTAAACACACAGAATGGCAGCTGGGAGATTATGGAAACTCCACTCATCCCCTTAAATCTGCACCCTAGTATCTAAATATAAAAATAAAGAATTACAGTTCTCTTATTTTGAAGAAATTTATTTAACAAACTTCAGGGATATTGCTTGACACTTCCACAGGCTGCAGAAAATGAACAGTTACCCATTGCTGCACAGGTTGCTTTATATAAGGATATATCTGAGACAATGAATTTAGCTATCAAAATAGACCTTCTCCCAGCATTAGTAAGTCAAGCAGTACTATATAAAAAGAGTTGGAAAAAAGTTACTGTGTTTTCCCTAGAGGATTCCCTACCCCTAACAAAAGGCTTCTCCTTCAGCTAGCGGAGGGCATCCTAAAATCATTCATAATTGCACCAAGTCTTGGGTGAACTCAGTAGCCAATTTCACTGCTTCCTTCTGACTGGAGTGGGAGGCACCAGACTGGGATAGAGTCTGGCTACTGCCTTCACCCAGGGAAAGGGCTGGGGCAACAGCCTCCCGCTAGCACATGAAGAACTGATTTCCAGTTTTGGATGTTCAGCAAGAAGGCACTCTGAGGTTACACCCAGTTTTCTAGACAAGCCATGGACACCTTTGGTAGGTGAACTGTCTTGCCTGGCATAGGCACCCCTAGGCACCACAAGTGAGTTATTAGTTAAGGCACTCTACACCACCTAGTAACTCCAAAGTGCAACAATTTGGGACCCAAATTTGCAGACTGCCTCTGGGGCGAGTGGCTCTGCTAAATTCAGCAGCGCTGTTCACGCTAACATGCACAAGTTCAGCCCACTAGCACATCTTGAACAGTGCAATTCAACAAATCAAAAGCACCTTCACAGAAATACAATCACAGTGCAGTTTTCCAGAGGCAGGTGAAGGGCTCAAGTCCTTGTCCTTAAAAGCAGTCAAGAAAGCCTAACAAAGCCCCAGCCATTGGCAAGAGCTTCAGAAGCTGGTTGGGTAGCACAGCTCTGCGCATTATCTCACCAGGAAGAAGGGCAGATTCATGTGCAAAAGCACAAGTGACAATGTCCAGAGCAAGCCTGGTCTGAAACTGCATCACAAAACAGGCACAGGAGTATTGTCTTTAAGTTATGGAGATCTGAGGAGGAATGGAGACTGTCCTTATGAAGGTGAGCAAGTTCACAGGAGCCCATCTGGCAAGTGCGGATGCATGCTTAGGCAGGACTTCGGATTCTCAGCTTTCAAAGACAAATCTGTCTATTCGTGGCTCACTTTCACAGCTTTCTTGGCCTTGGTGCTATGATGCTTTCGGTTCAGGTGAAAAATTGGCAAACTTGCTGCACAGGAAATGAAAACCTTGCTCAACAGCTATCAGACAAGCTACAGCAATGAAACATGTAGAGACATTTATCCTGAAACACAAATACAAGCAGCTTTACCAGTGGATACAATACAAGCTTAAACCAGAAACCCGGAAATACTCTGAAGACACTATTATTGGTGGGCAACAGAATGCTGTATGCAAGACAGGAGGGCATAAGTAGGGTAACCAGCCCCTGAGGTCGCCTGCTGTGGTCTCTCTTTTTACATCAGACACCATGGGGAACTTCAAAGCTGCAGCAATTTCAGAGACTCAATTCAGGCACTGGCAGGAGGAGAACCAGCCTTAATGTAATTTTGACCAAGACTTTTTGTATTTCCACCAGCTGTGACAGATCAGAGCTGCTGTCATGGGCTGCTTCTCCTCCCAGGCCCGCTGTTACTCAGGGGAAAAGCGGGACTTTGGTCACGAGGATGTAGAGCTTTCACCTCCCAGAAGAAATGCTACAGGAGGTTCAGCTCCAGCATGAGATTTCCTATTGCCCAAGCAGGGAGCCCTGACAACCAAAACACAGCCCAAAAGGTTTGATGCTCTCAGCAAGGTCTGCCCACTCACAACACCCACCTAAAGCCCTGCAGAGCTTGTCCCTTTTCTCCGAAGTGGACAAAAAGAAAACCAGGAAGAGCAACAGTCCATTACAGTGAACTCTGCAAGGGCAAAGGAAACCAGTTTGGGTGACCTATTGGCACACATCCTACCAGCATGGCAGAGGAGTGGTGACAGTGAGCAGAGGATATGAGCACAGGAGGAACATGCACTGGTACCCAAGGAATGCATCAAAATCCTTCCTTCTACACCTGCATCACACCCAGAGCCTGCCCTTGGCCCCAGGACAGCTACATCTCCCTGCATCTGCCAGAAGTGTCCCAGAAAAACAGGTCAGATACAGGGAACATGCCAGCAGACACACAAAAATAGTAACCAGGTCAAGACCTGTGTGCCTTCTCTTTTGAAATGGAAGTGGAGGAGTGAGACCCAGTTGAGATTTTCAGTACTCCATGCCACTGAGCATGACCAGCCACAAATCATCTGTCCCCAAGGCAGAGCAGAGCCACAACACGCACCAAAGTTACGTCACTATTCACAGGCTCCAGAATACAGGGGAATCATAGCAAGATCAAACCGATAACAGTACAAGCTTCATGTAAGCCTCAAAATAGCCTGTGTGTGTAGATCACAGACTGCTACCCCTCTACATGTTTGGCAGAACACCCTCTTTTAACCCACTCTTCCAGAAACCGCACTGCAACAGCCAGTCCCAGTCTGCTTTGCTCCTGTTGTGCAGCCCTTCATGCTGACCAGTGGGTGGGTAAGTCTTCTACAGGCATCAAGACTGACTCATGCTTCCCCACCTTGAGCACGATTTAAGACATGGTGTCCTTTTCAAGCTTCATTAGACACTCTTTTTTCCAGTCTAATTGGCAAAGCTGATTACACAAAGGTGGAGGTACACCCTTTGCACCTAGATCTTGCCTACCCTGTTCCTGGGGTGTGTAAGGCTGTTGATGTGAAGTCCGCTGATCCCGTTAAGGAAGAAGAGAAAGGCAGCAACGAACTCGCACCAGTACGTCAGTGTGAAGCCCGTGAAGGTGAGGTGATCCTTCACAAGGACGGAGAAGCTCAGGACACCGGTGGCTGACAGCAAAAACGAGGCAAGGATGAGAACTGAGCCCATTGACCACTTCCGCCTTGCATTGGCATGCTCACAGACCTGGGACACCATCAGCAGCTCCAGGCCAAATATGGCAACCACAACAGCAAAGGACACCATGCTCCTTACAGGAATCACCCCCATGCTCAGCCCCTCCACCTCGGCCAGGCTGAGGTCAGTGACACACTTCAGGACGCTGCCGTTGCTAACGGTGCAGAAGTGCCACAGTCCGAAGAGCTGCCCCCTTGCAAAGAGCCAGCGGCCATCGCAGACAGAGATGGACGACAAGACCACTGCTATTGCCACACACAAGATGATCAGGCTCCTGATGAGTGTCTCAAAGAAGGATTTCTCTGGTCTCCGGTGTGCCAGCAGCCTCTGTGCCTTAAAGGGTAGCGGGGAAAATAAAACCTGGGTTAATAGCACTACTTAAGGGTGAAACGAAACCAGAGGTACAAAGCTATGGGACTTCAGTACTTGAAAAGATCTGCTTGTGCACATCAACCCCCTTCTCACAGGGGAAGGTGATGCAGTCGCAGACTGTACCTAGGAGAAAGGAAGGGTGGGTGAAGCTCTCCCGGTTCCCCGGCTGCATTAACAATGAACGCTTCCACATCAAGGCCCGGGCTCAGGATCACAAAGGCTGTGGGCTGAGCAGGATACCAGCCCCGCGGCCCCCACCGCACAACCTCCTGCTCTGGCAACGCTGGAGGAAACCACCGGCCCCTGGGAGGATGGAGCCGACGGATGGACGGCTGAGGAGACAGAAGCGGGGAGGATAAGAGGGGAGCATCCATTTATCAGCACTGCCCTTCTTTTCCCACAGCCATTTCGGGCTGCCGCCAGCCAGGCTCCCCTTTCTTCTCCCCTTGCCAGCGGCAGCCGGGGTCCGGACCCTGCTCCTCGCCCATCGGCGGTACCGTCCGGCTTTCCCCGGGGCTGGGCTGTCCAGATGCACCCACCGCGGACCTGCTAGGGCAACGCACGGCTTTTCCTCACCGAACCCCTCCAAGAGTACCCGAGACCTTAGAAGCCGAGCCAAGCACCCCGCAGCGCCCTCCAGCCCTGCACGGCAGGCGGTGGTTCCCAGAGAGCCGGCTGATGCTGCGAGAACAGCTGCAGCCCCGCCGGAGGCGAGGAGAGAGCTATGGACCTAGGGAGCTGCTACCCGTCTGGGGAAAGCCAGGGACAAGCCGGCTGCGCCCCGCAGCTCCCAGAAGGGTCGCGGCGTACCCAGCCGCGCCGGGACGAGCCGCAGCAGCTGCCCCTCGATGGGCCTCGTTACCCGGAGGAGCTTTCCCCGAGTCCCGTTTCCCGGGCGCTGCCCCGGCGGCGGGAGCAGGGAGAGACGTACCTGCGCCCCGATGGCGGTCATGGTGCCGCCAGCGCCGGAAGACGCGGGCGGGCTCCGGCCGCCGGTTTTTATGTCCCCGGAGGGCAGTGGGCAGCCCGCCACCCCTCCTCCCGCCCCGCCCGCCGGGCCGCGGCACCCTCCGGGCCCTCCCGCAGCTGAATCAGCAGCGCGGCCCCGACGGGCGGAGCCGGGCCGGGCCCATAGCAGGGAGGGCAGCGGTGCCTCCCCCGAGGCACGGGCTCCTCCAGGCCAGGTCTAGAGCACGGCTGCCCTGGGAGACGTGTCCGGGCAGCAGCCTCATCCCCTGCCCGTGTGTCACCGGCTGCCGGAGAGCTCCAGGTTTGTTTCTCGGCCCGATGCCAGGCCGGCATGGACGGGGAACGAGCCCTAGACCTGCTCGCCCTCCCCCGGGGAGCACAGCCCATGTTTGTGTACAGCCCTCTGGGGGGCGGGTGCTGCACTCCACCAGAAGCGGGCCACAACGGAGACCCGCTGCCCCTCTCCGGAGCGGTGTGATGCAAGGATACCCAAGCGCTTCAGTGGATACCGTAACGCACCACCCTGCTCTACCCCTCCTGCTCCCCCGCAGGATCTGATCCCGCTGTTGTGCCGCCGAAACCATTCGAATACAGGCTGTCCTTGCTGTGAGCTGCTCACCTCGGGCTGTGTGAGCGCACTCTTATCTGGGACTGGCGTACTTATTTAACCTTATGTATCTTTACATGTAATGTCAGCAAAAAAGTTTCTGCTCGTAAAGTTTTATGTCCTTGATCTTTTTCTCACTCCTGTTTTGCCATCCTCTAATGAATTACTAATTGCTTTACTTCTTTTTTTGGTCAGAAACAGATTACAAAACAAAGCCCAAGGAAGCTGGGTTTTGCTGTGTCATCAGAAACTCATGTTCTACTGCCAAATTCTGTTTTCTGCTCCAGCGAGAGGTCTGTAGCAACTTCACAGGGTCCAGCGGACAGACACATAGATTGTTGTTACGGGCCTCCCTCGTACATAGCCAGGATCAGAATTCGACCATTCCTTCTCCAGCTGAACAGAGCTGGAAGGATCTCCTTCTCCAGCACGGGGTGATAGAAGTTACCATAACTTCACCTTTCTTCCAGCTTCCATTTCTGAACAAATCAGTTGTCTATACAGACGAGCTCCTTATGTTAACGTCTACACAGTTTCACGAGGGCTTTCTGTGTTTCCTTTAAAAATACACATGTGTCTGCTATGATTTGGCTGGGGGTGTTTTCTGTAACACTACTTCTAGTAAGAGTGAGAGCTCTGCAAAACATGTTTACTTCAGTTTTCATACTGTGCATATGATGACACATTCTGACCTTTTTCTTTCCCTCTTTACGCAAAATCTTTGGTGCAATTGTTGATGGTCTCTGCTGTATACCTTATTAGATTATATTTTTATCAAACACTGAGTTTGAGTTTTTCTGCTTTGCAAGACATGGCAATTTTTTTGCAAGGTCTGTTGTTAAAACTTCTGTGGGTTTGTGGTCTGCAACATCTTTTGTTCCTGAACATGTTATCCAAGCTAGCAAACTTTATGCTTTGGCAAATCCCTTTCATTTTAGGTTCATCAGATGATAGAATAGCTTTATGAGCATCCGCACTCCACAGGTTAAACAGCATTTCCATATTGCAGTGTTCAGACTGTTTACATCAATTTGCTATTGCACCCTTCCACTTCCAAATGTAATGATATTTATAGGTTGGGGTTTTTTTCTCAAAACCCACAAGGAAGTCTTGTCTTGTGTGCTGCATAAACTGAACAAATGCTGCTTGCATTTAACCGTACCAAGCAAACGCAGGCTCAGGCCAGACAAAATACACCGACTCTTATCTGGGAAAACCCTCACGTGACTTACACTTTCTGTAACACGGGCTCAGTCCTGCAATGCATTAGGCTAGTCTCCCAATTAGCAAAATTATTATGTATAGATCTGCCTTAAACACGAGTCACCCCAATGACTATAGCAATTAAAGAAAAAAAATAACATTTTTAATAGTGAAGTATCTCCCTCTGAACAAGATGGTTTTTTTTCCTGTAAAAGCCAGTGGCAAGGCTCAGATGAGCAAACACATTTGCTTTGTCCAATGAGGAACTTAAAGTGGTTACTTTTGAAACCAAAACTGCTCCCTGTCCTACTTGGATCCTTTAGTAGATACAGTTTTCTGCTAAGCTGGGTTATTGAAGAAAAGAGTGGTATGGGGATGGTACTTTTCTGCAAATACAAAATTGCTTTAATATTTTGTATTTAATTTACTTTTCCCAAATACAAAATATATACCAGAATTAAACTTGACCTGTAATCAATAGCAGCATTGAATTGGTACTTTCAGATTCACTCTTTGCTGAAGTCACACAGGACGACTGTAACAGTTGTGTAAATCAAACAGTAACAGTTTATTAGCACTTAGTTTCTGCTGTTGGTGTCTGGATTTATGAAGCCTGCTAGAACTGTGCACCCTTTTTTCAAAGGAAAAGGAGTTTATCTTCATTGTCTCATAACAAAACAAGACAAGCTCAGTCTTTTCAAGATTACAAAAACCCCAATAAAGTTGCTTGAAAAGATGAATTGTGAGAAAATGCCTCAAGGTTATTATTTTGGAAAATCATATGTGAAAATCAGTGTTTTACAATTGAAAGAGCCCAGTGCTTTAAGAGAAAAGAAGTTTGTTTTGGTTTCCCCCCTCTCCTGAAAAATACATTACCTACGTCATAACAACACAGTAAGTGACCTTTAAAGTACTTCAAATGTATTTTTGGTTCAGCTCTGTTGACTTCTTGGTACATTGCCAGTTTCATTATTTTGTTTAGAAAGTCCCTTTTCTCCATTGTTTAAGTGGGTATTTCACATCCTATCCCTGGACAGAAAGTTTTCAGGGAAATGTGTTAATAAATAATGGAAATTATCAGAGACTGGTGTAAAACATGGGGACAGTTTTATCTGGTTCATTTAAAGGTATGAGAAGTTTAACACTGAAGAATCTGTTCCAGCTTTTGTCCTGCAGAAGCCTGAATAAGGTTCAGAACTGAAGCCTGAGTGTTACCAGGGGCTTAGGGAACAGTTACCAAAAGGAGTATTTCACTTGAAGGTAAAGCAAACACCAGTGACTGAATACCACAGAGCTGGGTTCATCTAGTCTTGAAACCGGTTACATCTGTAAATGCATTTTTCTGCTGAATAAAATTCATTCTGATCATCACTTCAAGTCGTGGCATAGCAACTGATCTGGCTTGGCATTTAAGCCCTCATCTTCGTCAAATCCCTATTTCAAGATGTCTTTCAAAACAGAAGTTGACTAGATCTTGGAGATAAATAGATCTTCAGTATCTCAGACTTTGGAAGATGCCCAAAACCTGTATGAGGGACAAAATGGTTTTCTTTGTGTCTTCCTCAAAAAGAGAGCATGTAGAAAATGTTATGAGGAAGAAGGATGAGACGAGCTGCCTTGTGTCACTGCTTTTACAGATTTTTATTTTCTTTTTTTTTTTTTTCCTGGCAGAAATCCAAGTTAAAGAGACTGCATTCAGCTCTGCTTGGTTCAACCCAGCTGGGGTCAAACAGAGCTTCTGGAATGGGGCAAAAATTCAGCAATTGCCCAAGGCAGCACGTGTAACAATGGGAACTGGGGTTATCCCAGGGCCCATATAGCTCAGACCAACCTTCTATCACTACTTTAGGTCATGATTTTCCTCCCACGAGTGGACAGCTGCCTCCTCCCAGCACATAAAAGAGATGCAGTTAAGCATATGAAGAGGAGAGAGCTCCTGGGTCAGATGGTTTCACTTTGCCCCCTGCCTGGACACCTCTCCTGTGCCACTGGAAGCAGACTGCTTACCCAGCCAGAGGCCACCACATGTCCCTACAGTCCCAGGTTCTCCCACTCACTGCTGGCTGTAATGAGAACACACACCACCAAGGTCTGGGATCCTGCTTTTCATCCAGATCAAACAGTACCTGTTAAAGCACTCATAGATGGGTTAGAAACATGCCAGTAATATGCTGGCCCATTACAGTGACTTTAAGCCCTACCCCAATTAATGCAAAGAATAAGAAGAGACTTTAAGCAGAAGAGGAATGCATTTTGTATTCTGGAAAAAATTGTTTCTTCACTTCTGATCAGTTTCTGGATTACCTCATCAGCATGTTGCGGAGAACTAATGTTGGGTCCTTGCTCACTCACGCTGCTTTGGATTCAGCTCTATTCAGGGACCTCTGGCGATAGTCACTCTGGCTTAGAACATCCCTCAAAGTATTTGCATCTGTCCATTTCAACTAATTGATGCTTTGAAATACAAATTCACTACAGAAAATAAAACTCTAGCCCTTTTAGCACTACTGGAAAAATTGGGATAAGTATTTCAATAGTGCATAAGCTGAAGGAAATCACATTCTTCAGTTTCTCTGCTGTCAGATATACATGTCCTCTCTCAGTAAAAAAATCAGAGCAATGCAGCTAAATACTCAGATTTAAAAATACTAAGCATGTTACCTTTCAGATTCAGAACTTGTTCACGAGTGACATTTGTCAGGAGGAGGTGACATCCATCTAAGTCTTTTAGGGAACACGGTACGAGTCAGCGCCTTGCACACTGTGGTGGAGACAAACAAGGTGTCTCTCTGGCTGCATTAGCCAAGCAATATAAGCTGTGTTTAACTTCCACATATGCGCTAGTTCTAGAGGAAATATAAGATCATTCTACAAATGACAGACTCATGCCTAGAATGGTTTGCTATTATATTTGCACTTTAAATGAG
This sequence comes from Loriculus beryllinus, assembly GCA_039877255.1. Classification (NCBI taxonomy): domain Eukaryota; kingdom Metazoa; phylum Chordata; class Aves; order Psittaciformes; family Psittacidae; genus Loriculus; species Loriculus beryllinus. Next base: position 23,198 of record JBCJKH010014162.1, on the reverse strand, counting down.
CAGCTGAAGACTGGCTAATTTATAGAGCAGTTATGTAAGCCTGAAGATAACTTACATACTTGTGGGCAGAAGGAAAAAAATAATCAGATTGTTTGATTCTATCAACTTTTACACTTCTGCGTTTATTATTGCAACTCTCAAATTTGTTATGTCTGTGTTTTATCAACTTATCTTAACCTCTAAGCAGCTTCAACACTTTGTAAGACTGAATAACCCTTTTTAGGTGCCAGCTGTGCTATTTAGGAATTTAGTCAAGCCAAAATAGATATTTTTTTTGTCTCTCCCAATTTATAATTAATCCTACCAAACCCATAAGATGGCGCAGATGCCTAGTCACCAAGCTCGAATGGCTAGTCGACCCAAAGTGTTATTGCCCAATACTGTTTGCTCTGAACACTCAGGGAACAGAGCAAATATTTTAAACAGCAGCAAATACAATTGTCATTTATTTTTTAGCATTATCATCACAGTCAAATAAGTTCAAAGGTTAAAATACTTGCATTGTGAAACAAGATCACTCCAGATGAGGACTGAAGAATTGTGACAGAAAGAGGTACTCACTGCAGTCAGCCAGGGAATGCTTTTTAGCTGAACACAAAAAAGACTTCTAAACTCTGCGAAGTTATGGGCCTTACGCAGCACACCAGTAGTGATTTCTTAAATCTGTGCTGGAAGCATTGCACCTTCACGTATGTTTGCTAAGAGCAACCAAAACCCAAGGAAAACAACATCCCCTTTACAGCTTATCCCTAATTGCACTGTGTGCTAACCAACTAGTTTCTCTGTCCATGAACTAATAGAAACATGATAGAAGGAACGCTGTCTTATCAGACAAGCAGGTTAACATTTATTATTGCCTTATCCAAAGTCCAGATTCTATCCTGCACACTCCGCTAAGTCAGCAAACCAGACCTGAGTGCACACATGCCAGCTGGCCTCTGACCTGTGTGTTGTGCTTGTTTCAGCACACGTCTCTTCCCTTCACAAGAACTGCAAGGATCAGGATGTTGCTGGGTTTTCTTTGAGAATACAGAGGAAATAACAACTCCCTGAATGGGTGTCAGAACAATCCTGTGTTTTGCAGCACTGCCCTGCCATCAAAAGCATCTGTTCCTCAATCAAGAGGACTTAACTGCAGACAGAGCAACAGTTCTGAAGTTGTATCTTGGTTTGAGGCTTGCCACTTCTGTTTCAAATGCGGAGGCTGTACACCTTAATGGTTGTCTATTTTTACCACTTAGATAAAGTGATGAAAAGGTCTATTAGAGGCAGCTACCTCCACCTACAAACCTGTTTGCAGATGTCCTTAAACCACCATTCCCCTAGCATCACTAAATAGCCAAAGTGCTATTAATGCACCCAGGGATCTCACACTCATACTAGCAAGCACTACGTGTTCAGGAAGTCAACATTTCCAGACAGTCTGACATCCCATCTGCTTATAGACATTCATCCTGTTGCTACACAACCAGCCCCCGAGTTGTCTTTTCCAACACTTCCCCTGCAGTGGCAGTACCCACAGTTAAAAGCTGTCCAGCCAATTTCCATGCTGCTGCTTCTTATCATGAACACTGTGTGCAGATATCAGTACCTTTGTCCCTGCCTTAGTGCCTTTCATACAGTCTCTTACTGCATAGCTCTTCCACAACCTGAACTTTTCAGCTTACTCTTGAGATGCCCAGTTGATAGCTAAAGGGTAGATTTGTTGCCAAAGGGCAAACTAAATAGTGAAACTACTGCTGTTACTTTCCTAAGAAAGGTGAAGCTGCAAGCAGGAGAAAGATGTTACTACAGTAAAAATAAAGTACCTGAATACGGACATACAAGGTAGACCTCTCAGTCACTGCTATAGACACATTATAGCAGTGATAATAATAATAGCATTAAGTACAATACAACGTGTAACAGCTTGGCCAGGGCCAAGGTCTCTCTAGGATTAGTAATGGGTAGATAGTGATGTTTTCCTAATGCCAGATGGGTATGAGAAAACAGCACTGTAACAACAACTTAAGTCTCACAGGGAAATAAAGTCAAATGAGGACCAGGATATAGAACTTGGTACTGCCAGACCACTCTTTAAACAGAATCCAATTCCATTGCTTTAGCAATCAAAAATTCTGAAAACACCAGTTTTGACAGAAAGCATCTTAGCAAAGCACAGCACGTTCACAGTGCATCAGCTTCCAGCAAACAAGAGAAGGGGAAGCATTTGCCAGTATAAGCTACAGTCTGCTACAGGCTGGCAGAATCCTCCAAGGATAAATAGCTTCACAAAACACAGCTGTGAAAAAGGAGTTGGCTGTGGAATTTAGGGTTGGCAAAGAGCTAAAATGATCTCTCACACTGAACATCTGCTTTTACCCCTCTTTTGCAAGGTGAATGTAATCAACACAATCTCAAATAACTAGCAGATATAAAAAAGGAGAGGGAAAAAAAAAATCCAAATACTTACATTATTTACCCAGAAGAACAAGAATAAACCACCTTTCTCCTTACAAGAACAGGGAACAAACCCTTCTTTATTGCAACAATTTTAAGGATAAGCAGGTAGCTCCAAGAAAATTTCCCATTAAAAGTAGCAAATGGAAGGATTTATAATTTTTGAAAGCATGTGAGATGAAGTTATCTCTCTCTTACCAGTGGCATAAGAAAGTACAAATTAGATACTACACACAGCAAATCCTGTGTAACCTAGCACAGAACTATGTATTTACCTGAACAGATATGTAACAGCAGGTTTCATCCCTATGTATTTCTATAAATCAAGTGCTTATCTGAAGACCATTTGAAGCCCTCACTTGTTCAGAGGTTAACCATTTGAAGCCCTCACTTGGAATTAGAACGCCTTATTCCTGTGAAAATCTGGACTTGATTTTCATATGCTCTATTCTGGAATAGTTCAACATCACATTTTAGAAGCAAAGTCTCCCTTTTCTGCATCAGCAGCTCCAAGAGACTATACAAGGAACACCAAAACAGGTAAATGCAACTGCAGGCTTCGTAGTAAAACTTGCTGATGGCGACTGTAAGACTTCCAGTTTGAACAGCCTTGCTAGTGTTAAACCAGCCTATATCCAGCTGATTCACTCCTCACTGTAGCCTCAGCATATGGCAACACCAGTACTCTCTATTTACAGCAGCAAAGTATCAAGGGCATCGACACTGCTGTCTGCAGAGCCTTTTCCTTTACAAAAGTTTTGTGTTCAGCTGCCAAGTGTTTGCCTTCTCTGCAGAAGCCTAACATCGTTGTTGGGAAATAATATCTCTAAGAAGCATTTATGAAAGATTATTTGGCAATTGTTGAGTGAATCTCTGAAAGTCCCAGGCAACCAATATCAAGCATCTTGTTTTAGTACACACAGCGGTAGACCTTTTCACGATAATCTTCGTGGTGCTCCACGTTTTGTGGGTCACCTCTGATCTACGTGAGAAACGAGCAAAAGCAGGATCAGCCATCACCGGATTGCTTTGGATGCTGTGCGTTGCACGAACAGATTACTGAGCCCCCTCTAGTGGCACAACGACTGGAGAGGCTGGCTTGCGCCTTGCAAAGGGCCTTCGGCAGCTGCAATATGGCAATTGAGGGACGACCATCACAACGGCTAAAGTACCAAATGCACTTTAATGAGTTCCAGATTGTGTTTCCAGAAGAAATTTATACCGTGTCAGTACATTAGGTGGGTACACAACTTCCCCTGAACTACAGGCATGAGTGTAACCAACTACAATATACTAGGTATTTAAAATTATTCATTATTCTCAGAAATCATTTTCCCACAGTATTAGAAATAAGGCATGTTTCAGGTGTGCAAGTTGCTGCTATATCCAGTCCTCAGATGCCATATTTGCCCTTTAGCTCTTCCACTTTTGCTATGTAAGCTTTCATTGCATCTTCTTTGGACATTCCTGAAGGACAGAAGATAGTAGCAGTCAGATACTTCACACGCAAGTCACAACTCCTTTCTATAGCACCTAACCACATGCTACCATAGTGCAAAGGAGCCAAGGAGGTCACTTCTCTGCAAATCTAGCGTTAGAGTTTTAAACAAATCTATTTGGCAGTCATGAAGAAACAGTGTTTCAAAGCAAAGTTGTATTTGTACAGACAGTAACAGTGTTTAATTTTATTAACTCCACTCACAATTATTACAGGACAGCTATTCAGTCAGCTTTGGCTCCCTTTAGATGTAGTCCTTAAAACACCAGAAAAATCCCATTTTCATAGATAAGACCACTTGTTTGGCTCCTCATTTACAGGAGAGCACAGCTGCAACCTCCTGTTAGGAAAGCTTTAAAAGAAACAACTGGGTGGATAGCTTTGTCTCTGGGGTACTAGGCTGGGACTTGGAAAACAGATTTGGGTTTCTGCTACTGTGTCAGTTCTCCTTTGTGTAACACCTTGGGTCAGCTGGGCATTTTGCACCTTAACTCCCTTTCACACAGGCCACATTTTTCAGGATTACTCCTGCCTAGTAGAGGTAGTCAAAAGGGTTTATTACCACAGCATTCTGAACTTCCACTCTTGTCTTATAAGGCAATGCTATTTTTTTCTTGCTGCACCACATACGCCTTTTCCGATTAGTTTGCCTGTGATTTTATTTACTTATTTTTCATTTTTTAAGCAGACACTTACCTTTCAATGCATTCCAGGCATCCCACTTTGCTTTGCCTTTGAAGTCCAGCATGCCAGGGCGGTCTGAAAGAAACAGGATAAGCAATAGATAAGAATTAGTTTGTGTGGTCTGGGTGTAGGTATGGTAGTAGGTACTACACTACTACTGTAGTGTAGCACCCAGTCCTTTCCTTAAGGCTATTTAGCTCTTAACTAAGATAAAATACAATTGGTCTTACAGCTATTACTTACCAACCTGTGGTCAGATCACCCCAAGTGAGCCTGTTGTAACGCTATTGGTGACAACTGAGATATTCTCCAGTTGCCTTAAGACAGCAGCAATGGTGTGATTTGGTTTCATTCTACTTTCTGAAGAGACTGCTATTGGGTGACAGCTATACAATTAAAGAACATCAGCTCCACAGTAAAGCAGAAATGCCCTAAGGTCTCTTGCACAGAGACATGAAAACAAAAGCTAGTAGCATACAGCTTAGAACCCATTATCGTCCAGCTAATGGTATGTTTCTAACATACAGATCTTATTTTGTTCTGTCATCTAGAGGTACCAGCTTTGAACTTTAACTGTCTTCATGTAAAGTCCCCTCTGGGTTTTCACTTCCTGACTGATTCCTTAAAGACAATTCTTAGGCTTAACAAATGGAACTGGACATTAGCCACAAAAATACCCTTAGCAATATGACCTGCAGAGCTAGTTGGCAGCTTTACTTCTCTGCAACAGGAACCCTATTAGCTTACTCTTACACAGACTGATTTTCTAGCAATTCGTGTTAGCCACTGCTTCACAATAACGCAGTAACTTACAGAAATGCTGGTATATTAACAGCTCCAGAGCACCATTTCACCTTGAAAAACATTAATAATGCCAAGGTCCAGCCACACCAAAAGGGTCATATCTTAAAACCAATGTCCATGCTGCCCATCCTGGGAGAGACTGCAAGGTCCCACACACTTCACTGCCAGCTTTTGATCCAAGCAGCATACAATAAATTTCACCAGCAATTGGGTCAGGAGGCCGGCACTCCAAATAAACGACCTTCTCCCCTTTCTAATTCTAGTCACTCAAGCGTTACACAAGGTCAATAGAGACAGACTTCATTCTAAATACTATTCCTAGGCTGAGCTGCCACTGGCAGAAGTGTAGTAACAGAAGCATCCAAAGAGATTTTGTACAGGCACCTGCAAGGATATTTCTGCTACAATTTTTCCAAGAGATGATATTTAATTGCAGCTACTATAAGAACTTTCTCTACTTCTTCTGTTTTGGCTTTCCAATACTATTTTTAGCAGCCAATCCAGTTTAAACAAACTGCCCCCCTCCAACCCATACCGCAGTTCTGCACTTACATAGTTTGCTTTGCTCTTTATGCCTATTTAACTGCTAAGAGTTTGTATTCAGGCAGCATTCCTTAACCTAGGCAGCTACTTAATAATAGAGGACTCCTAAAGTCCCAAATCTAACACTCATACAAAACTAATAACAGAAACCACTCTCAGACTATTGCTGTATGATTTAGAAGATCACAGCTGGGTTAATCTAAAATCCACAAGTTGCACAAACCCTTATCGGGCCAGCTTATGCCTGCCTGCACGTAAATCTATGCCAAGTCGGTACGGAGTCATTTTGGCTAACCCGTGGGACTGCACGAAGCGAGGCACGCAATAGGGGAGAGGTTTCGCCTCCCACAGTACCTCCAGCTCGGCCCTGACCGCAGCCGCCTCTCCCCCGCCAGCCGGGGCTCCAGCACAGGCGCAGAGCCCAAAGGGGTCGCGGGGCGGCGCTGCCCAGCCGCCGCCGCCACCATCACCCCCCGCCCAGTGGGGGACCGAACCGGTACCTACCCGTGTTCACGTCGCCCACCGTAGCCTGTTTATAGAGGCTGTAGACTTCAAGCATCTCCTGGTCCGTGGGCTGGGACTTGAGCTGCTTCACCTCCTCGGCAGCCTTCTGAAACGCAGCCTGGAGAGGGAAAAGGGCCCAGAGCGAGGCTGGAGCGAGCACCCGCAAGCTACAGCTGCCACCACACTTATGGGGAAAGGAGACACCCACCGCCGCCCCTCATTCCCCACCAACCCAGCACCGCACCTCAGACATAGCGACAAGTCCGGCACGCTCCCAACCCCCCGGCGTCTAGGCACTCCACCCCCGCCGCTCGGCCGCCTCACCCCTCGCCAGAGCATCCGCCGGCCAATCCCAGTGCCACGGGAGGGCACGGAGCCAATCGGCTCTCGGCAGGGGCGGGGAGGAGGCAGGCAAAGAGCCAATGCAGAGGCTGCGCGGCAAGGGCGGTGAGCAGGGTGCTGCTCAAAGGGTGGGCTTGGGAGGGAAGGAGGGGATCTGCTGCGGTTCCGTGGCACGGGAAGGGGCAGGGACGGGGCGCGTAGCAGCCAATCCCTTTGCGCGGTGGGTAGCGATGTAAGGATGTGATTGGTGGGGCTGTATGAAGCGGGGCGAGGAAAGAGACCCGGAAGTACTGGCGGGAAGTCGGTAGTAAGGCTGCGGGACGGTGACGGGCGTTTCGGGCGGGATAGGTTGTTGTGGGGGCCGAGGGCACGGTGCTTGGTCTTGAGTTGATGTGTTGGGGTGGGCGGCGTTGCGCCGCCGTCCTGGTGCATCTAACGGCGGGCAGAGCTGGGCAGGCCGGGGGAGGTGTCTCTTCACAAGAGGTATCGGCCGTCGGTGTCCCAGGGAGGGTCTGCCATGAGGAGGCGTAGGGTGGGGCTTCGTCGCAGCCCTAAATCGGATCCATCCGTGGGGTCTGTACAGTAAATGTGAAAATCGGCGATTTCTAGCTGTCTGTGATCCCAAATCTGTAGTCCTGCAGCGATCTTGCATGCTGTTCAGGAGAAAGTGAATTGAATGCTGGCCCCTGATACATCTCACGCCCTTGTAGAACAGCATCAAGAAAATGCCCATCTTTGGTGTTTAATATTAATCTAGTTGTTTTCAGGTGCAAACCATACTTCTCTTTATTGGTGTCTTTTATTTATTTATCACAGTTTATTTACAATGAAAATGGAGTTGGACCTTCGGGAATTATTAACCAAGGGGATGTAAGAGCATTGCCCTGTGATGTTGGAAGGTCTGTGTCCCCACAGTGCAGAAAGTATTTAAAGAAGGTATTGCTGGTTTGCTTTGTCAGGATACAGCTAGGATAGATACAGCAGAGACTGGAAGGTGCTTGGATATCTGTATGATGGTGTGGAGCTTAAATAATCTCCCCTTGCAGCAGCAAGGGTGGGGTGGGGAGAGAAAGACATACACAAAAAGAAAATAGAGGGATCAATAGGTGAGAATCCCTTGCAGGACTGGAAATGGTGACTGAAGTGGCTGCTAATGGATAAGGGATGCAGAGATTGTGCTGTACCCCTGGCTGATTTGGTAGCAGTTACGTCTGCAGTCCTTGCTGGTTGCTGCAGCAGCCCCGGCAGTAAACTGAGGTTGTTAAGGGATGCCAAGCACCAAAAATAGAAAAGATGTAGAGATGAGAAACAGCTTGTTTTCCTGTAGAGAGAGAGAGCTGCCAACGGAGCCACACATTGGCTTGTTTGAAGGGGGGTTTGGGTTGATAAGGGGATTCTGTTACAGATTCTGCTCTCTGTTGAAGTAGTACAAGCCCTGTAGAGCCGTTCTAGAGAGCTACTATTATAAATTAAATGAAATCCCTTAATTATGTAGTAGTATATGAGAGTTGTTTGTATGTGTACATGGAGGAGGCTTTTCCACTTCCTGTAGGGAAATTAAAATGAGCATTGTGTAAGAGGGTATTATGTTCTCTACAACATAAGTATATTAAAAAGGTTTTGGTTCTGTTCATGTTAATACATTCTTTTATAGCAGAAAGTTACTTGCCCAGCAGAGTCTTCAGTCACTTAAACCCAAAACTACATACTTGCATTTAACTGTAAGGTTTTTGTGTGTTTAATCGGAAGTCTGGTGCTGTATTACATAGCACAGGTACAAATACAGGACTAGTTGGCATGCACTATCAATAATATCTTAGGTAACCCTGTTTATTTTGAGAGCCTGTTATTGTTTCTGTAGAAATTATAGAAGTGATGTCCTGAAAGGCATAAAGCTATTGAATTTCTTGCCATGTTTTAATCTCTGCATGAGGCCCACCTGCACCTTGTTTTCTAGCTGTGGTCATACATAGAGGAAGGGCAATCATCCCTCTCTTTAATGTTTTCCAGGTTATTCAGAATTAATTCTAATGTCAGCAGAAAGCTCAACCATCACAGTTCGTCTTGTTCGTTCTTTTGAACACCGGAATTTCAGACCTGTGGTGTATCATGGAGTTAACTTGGATCAGACAGTAAAGCAGTTCATTACTTTTGTGCGGAATGGTAAGGGGCAGTTCAGGCCCAGGGCAGTTCGTTTCAGTCTCATATGTTGCTGTCTCTGCACAAGAAAGTGGAGGGGAGGAAATGAATGGGAATTCTGCAGCACTGGTAGAGATGCCAGCTTGTGTGCTCTCTTCCCTTGGATGAAAGGTCTGGAGTTAATAACAGCTTCCATGGTCAGTGCGCCATGCCTAAATTTGGATAGACTGCTCTTCCTGCTGAAATCTCCATGCGTAGTCAAAAAGAGAGAAGAGCACTGCTGCATTTGGCTCAGTGCCTCAGGCTCCTTGAGTAGTGCTGTCAAGCAGCTATTCATAAATTAACAGGAGTAAATTAATAGAATTTAGAGTCTTTGATCCATAGGAAGTACACCAATGTGTGGAATGTGGGAATGCAAGTCTGTTTGCTATTTGTGAGAAGAGAGGATCTTGAAAAATTGTTTTTGACACTCTGAAGTCTCACTGTGCATGTTTTCTCCAAGTTTCTGTTTCTATCTTGGGCTTTATGGTGCAGATTTACTCATCTGTGGGCTTTATGTTTTAGAAGCCTTGTTGAATGTGAGAGTGTATCTAAAGATTAATGTAGACCAGCCCATGTAGTGACTCAGTAGGTAGGGTGTTGCCCTGGTCCTGCAGGTGTGTTTCTGCCCACCTAAATGGAGACATTCAAAAGGTGCAAAATAACATAATTTGATTTTTTGCATGAAGTCAGATTAAAAACAAGTATTGAATTATTATAGTTGATAACATCTGAGCAACTCCTAGGACATTGTCTTAGGCCCCATGGCTGTATTGTGTTTTTAGCCGTTTCCATACTTCTAGACAGGGATAGGCATGGCAAGATCCTGGGATGCTTTTAAAAAACTACAAGTATTTCCAGAGCATATGGTACAGCTGTTGTTATGAAGAAGAAAATAAAACAATGCTAAGAAACTTGCTTTTGATGTGTGCAGAACTGCGATTTGCTGTTATTTGAGACAAAGCTAGTGTTTTGAACAAGATTTTTTGGAACCTCATTCCACAGATGGATAATGCTGTTCCTGGTCCAAAAGTTCTTTCCTTTACTATAATCTGTTTTGAAGTGAGATTTTGAGATAAATTGTTAAACTGCTGGTGAAATTACGTTTTCAGCCACCTTGTTGCCAAGCACCCCATGGCTGGCTAGACCTTCCAAGGTCCTGGTTAAACCCCTGGGTGTCACTGGAAACCCTGGCACCAGGAAGGAAGTTGGTGTTCTCACAGTTGCTTATGGGCTGTGTCCTGCATGTGGCTAGGGAGTTAATTTTCTACAGTTTGGCTTTCTTTTGCTAGCTGTTTCAAATGGCTGTGTTTACTGAACAATTCAGTTATGAATGACAGTTGTCAGCTGTATATGGTAGAGAGAGATGCTGTGCAAACCATTAACAGGATGTTCCTGGCAGATTTCTGAAGGATCAGACTCCTGTGATGATATCCTAATTGCATCGACTCACTGTCCTCATGGGCTGTTTTCTTTAGAGGGACTTTGTGCTTAAGTGAAGCTAATCAGATATGAAGTTAATATAGAATCTGAGCCAAAAGTTGTGGTTTAATATTTGATTCTCAAACAAGTTTTATGTATTGCAGGTTTATTTTGATGTAAAAGATGTTCAGTGCATACACTGCACAATAATGGAAAATAAAATGTTGGAAATAAAAAGACAACTTTGTATTAACTTTGTGCTTTTATTTTAATAGATGTGTCTTCAAGAACAGGTCTTCCTCCTCCTTTTAAAAATTACAAGTATGGTAGGTGTTGTTTCTCTCCCCCATTGTTTTAATTTCTGTAAAATACAGATGTAACATTTTATAGAATTTAAAAGATAATTGCTGTAGAATACTCATGTCAATGGTAGTGCCTGCCTGCGTTTGCTACTCTGCCCAGCTCTTGTAGCTGGGATTGTGCCACTGGGATCATGTTTACAAAACTTCACCATTATTTTGAAGTTCTGTATTAATCTTTTAATTAGGCTACATGTTATATATTATTTGCTAATTGATACCAATGGGTATTGGTATTACTTTTAAATTGCATGTAAAAATGCCTTTTAACTCTGTTTTTACTCTAGCAAGCAACTTGTGATCTTGGATGCTTTGAAGTTGTAGTTCTTTATGTGCTTATGTATTTCAGTTTATTTACTAATTGTGAAGTCAGAAAGGATAGTGAAGCAGGAACTGAAGGCAGTAAATAGAAAATGCTTAGGACTTGTATACTTAAATAGTTTACACAATTTAGGAGAAGCAGGGGAACTGTGCTCAGGGTAGATATGAAAGCTTTTTAAATACAAGCTGATGGAATGAAATAGCTTGGTGTGAAATTTAGGCTGACATTATCCTCTAATGTAAAGCTATGTGTATATTTGCTGTCTGTGAAGATTGGCATGAACATAAGCAATTCATCTGTTTGGGACAGAATATACTTTCAAAACAGATTAAATTACTTCCTTTCTGGGAATTTGTTAATTTGGATGTCAGTAACTTATCTTTTCCTAAACTTGACAATTCTAAAAGTTCCCTTGGAGTTTTGCTGCAAGTGATCCTCCATCTTCCATGTTCTTGGAGTCGACAAACTCATTCCTCTACAGGGATTTAAAGAATTGAATGAGGAACCTACTTAATACATGTGAATGGTAATGGACTCTATTTGCCTTTAAAAAAAAAAAAAAAAGGCAAAATCAAGAAAAGCCAAGCATTTAATTCTGAGTTCTTGCTGATGATAAAGCAGTGCAAACGGAAGGCAGATAAAGAGTTAGAAATTAAGATTCATAATATATCAGTGGCAAGGATTTGAATGTTACTATTATTTTTAATATATTAAGTTCTTAAAATATAAATCTAGGTAACTGTAAGTTTGAACTTGGAGGTGCCCTTCCTCCCTCTAGTATCTGTGGCTTTGGCTAAATGAGGGGGTCCTATCTAGAACTGCAGCTATTAGTTGTATTCCTGGTGTTGCCTCACCCTGCTGCTAGTTCTTTCATCACTTAGAGCATATGTTTAGTTTTCCCAAGGCATATGTTGTGGCTTAGCACCTGATTGAATGCATACGACTAATGTGTGTGAAAAACACTGCAGAACTTTAAAACCTATTACACCAGTTAGTGCAGGCCTACTTTTACTGCGACAGTGCTAGCTGGTTGGAGATCTACACACGGGAAAAATCACAGCCAAGTTCCTCACCTTCCCTTCAGTCTGTGCATCATCCAGGTTCATGTCTTCACCATCTCTTTTGTTGTCTACTGTCTATCTTGTGTTTTAGTGATGAAAGGGCAGTGAGACTTCTGCATGAATAGTGCTAGTGAGAGTCAGATTTTTCTTTCTGCTTTGGCAGTGGCAGAAATCTCAGTTGGACCTAGCTATGTCTCACTTTATCTGTTTCAGCTTCCTTCTCTCCAGAATTCAGCACCATTTTGTTATCTCAGCATCATGTGTAATACCATTGCATTTTTCCTCTTCATTTGGTGCTCTAACTCACATCTCAAAACTTACGACTTACATTTATCTTAATTTTTTACACACATCATTCTTGTCCTTGGTCAAACTTCTCAGTCAATCTTCTCATCTTGCTACCCTGTCATTGCCATCTTTTCACTGATGGTGGCAGCCTGGGTGCCAACTTGTCTCATAGGCTGCTTCTCAATTTTTTTTTTTCCTTCTGTGAATGTGGATCAATATGATAGATAGTTCACAGAATCAGATTTAGAAAGCTATTTCTTAATCAGTTATCCTGGAAGTTCTATTATGAGAAAAGGAATGATAAGAATTTGGGACTATGAATGCAACTAAATGGGGATGAAATAGCAAAGGCTGTTTAGAGGACATACGGCTTTAGCTAGGATGAGAAGAGACTGCAGCTTCATCTCTGTAACAGAGTTACAGAAGCCATTTAGTAGCTCAGATGAAGACATGGTAAACTGCTGCATTTGTGAGCAAGTAAAATTGAGAAAATAGTTCAGAGAATGACTGGGCAAAGATTAGATAAAAGGGAATGTGACAAAGTAAGTGAAGAAGCTTAAAACTAACAGGCAAAGGCTGGATTGTATTTGCTGTGGTAGAAAGGTTTCATGATTGCAGTATTTTGTTTCTGTGATTGCTTGGTCTTTTTGCAGTGCTTCTATGCAACATGGACCTTGGTAACTGTGATTTAATATATGTCTTGCTTCTAATACTGCAATTATTATGCCAGGTTGGGCAAAGCCTTGGGTAACATGGTTTAGTGTGAAGTGTCCCTGCCCATGGTAGGGGGGTTGGAACTAGATGATCTTTAGGTCCCTTCCAACCCTAACTTCTCTGTGATTCTATGATTTATGAATTAGTATGAAACTAGATGTAACTTTGCTAGTGTAATTTAGAATTGCAATACCATATGTTTCAGAGCAAAGTGATTTGTTGGCAAGTTGTTGCAGGTAGACAGTTTTTTGGTGCCTTGTATTGTAGGTATTCTGTTACGCCCTGAGCCCTGATGATGGTACAAACTTCCGTGTAAAAGTGATGGCTGAAGCAAATCATTTCATTGACTTATCTCAGGTGAGCTTTTTTTATGTGTTGAGCTTTTAGCAAATCTACAAGAAGAAAATATCAAGCTGTAATTTTGAGATGTTTACTTGAAATAATCTCTTGAATTCTGCGGATGCTAGTCTTGATAATTTGAGAGTTTGTAGTTATATTGGTGTTATGACTTACCGGGGATGCAGTGATTACTGTGTGACCTCTGTGATTATTAAAATATCTACCAAAAGGCTAATGTTTGGTAACATTTGGTAAGCCAAAATGTTTGGTAACACTTGCAGGTGGCTTTAGGTTTTTCTTTTTAAGTTCCATGTGAAAACTGATGGGGATTTCAGTATGTACAGAAGTCAAAGAGTTTTTACACTATTTTGAGATAACTGACAGAACCCTACAGCATCATAGGATGATCAGTGTACATTAATAATGGAACTGTATTGGCACCAGGACAGTCCCAGATTAGTTGACAGATGACATTTATATGTAGTTTTTAAACTCAGGTTGTTTAGAACCTGCTCTCATAAGTAAAAATGCTAAATTGATGTTAGCAGGATTGCTCTTTGAGATGGATTTTTGTAAAATTGATTTTTTTAAAAATATTTTTTTTAGAGTGCCAGTTATGCTTGTGGAAAGCCATTCATATCCTCTCCTGCATTTGCAGCTGTGGGTCTTGAAAGCCCTGGATTATAGTGAAGAGAGCAGCAATTTCATATTGGTTGTTGCACCTAACAGCTCTCTAGGAAAAACTGTTTTCTTTGCCCAGAGTGATATACTGAGTTTTCCTGAGGCATCAAACTTGTATTTTTAGGTTACTGTGCAACATGTAGAGATTTGTACTGAAGGGTCAAACAGGTAGAAATTGTTTGCTATTGCCTTATAATGATCTGTTGCATTAGCAGTGTAACTTAATGAAAATTAGAATACGGCAACTGATTGTTGTCTACATGGGGATATAGCTGCCCATGTGCATGCATTTACCCTGCTCTAAGGTGTGAAGTAGCTTTCCCTTTTTACAAAAGTGAAGTACTTTTGTGGTGCATAGTAAT
>JBCJKH010014160.1:10923-21877 GCA_039877255.1 Loriculus beryllinus | reverse complement strand
CACTCACAACTCCCTTGAGCAACCCATTCCAGTGCCTCACCACCCTCACAGGAAAGAATTTCTTCCTAAAATAGTAACATTATCTTGATTTGCATGTTATCATGTATAGAGAACAATTTCATTTATTGAACATCATCACCCAGACCTGAGCACTGAGCACAGACGGATGCATGGGTGACTTCAAGCTCTCTGCTCAGCACTGTGCCGCTCACAGGAAACCTTTGCAATGTTCTCCTACGGTGCACTGAGGATCTGGGCACACAGAGTTATTTAGGCTTTTCTCTCACTTATGGGAAAGATTCAATGATCTCCTTCTTTTTCTAAGTTCAGCTGAGCCACTGATACTCAATTTTTGTTGAGAAGTTTACAAAACAATCACCTGACATTTCACAAAATATCACAGTATTCTTCCTCATACAAACATTCCTGCTCAAGCCCTAGCTACAGGAAATGGATGTACTAGACTACTGCTGCCAAAAGACCAAAGCCTTCACCCCACTCACTCTCTGGGGAGCCAACCACAATTCCTTCTAACCCTACTGACTGAGGTTGGAATGCTGACAAAGTTAATTCCAAGGCCCCTGGTTTATGCAAGAGTATACCAGATTCTTTTAGATGCTGCCACTGAAAAGCTTTAGGTGAGATTAAGTGGCTGCAGATGGAGTGGGCAGAGCTGCTCTCCTGTCTACCCACTATCCTCACTATCCTGGATATTCCTATTTTCACTCTGTGAGGCCACTGCTTAAAATGTGTGTTTTGACAGCAGGGAAGTGATTCCTTAGAAGAATCTGAGAGGGAGCTCTGCTGTCACTCAAGCTGAAGCAAATGCTCTGCATTAAGGTACCTGATCCTTGAGATGAGGGCATTTCATATGCTAAGTGTACTTTCAATATCACACAGGTCAGGAAAGGCAAGAAGTGTGGAAGAGACCAGAAAGGGAGTAAAGTGTAATCACAGAGGGAAAGGGGGGGAAAAAAGAAGCAAAAAGATCTGAGACATCTACTGTGGTAAGTGCTGCGTTATCGACTGATGCTTAACATAGTTATCACACAGAGCAGTACTTCATCTTTTTTAGAATACACATCGTTTTATTTTGTATGTTCCAATTTATATTTAACAAGACCTTTCATTCACCCCCTCTGCTTACAAATAGTAAAAATAAAAAATCAGAAAGCAAGCCCCACTGGGACTCAAATAAGCTAACACTTATATACTTTTTGATGTGAGGGTAAAAAGACCAGCAAAATCATGGTTTCCTGACCTATGTGGGAAGCATTGCTATTATGCTGAGGCAGCACAAGAAAAAAAGATAGAATGCTTTGCTTTGGAACAGGTATGCAACAATACAGAGTGTGCTGTGTGCTAAGTGTACAGCTACTGCTGCTCTGGCAAACGCTGGCTTGTTCTTTGCCCACATACTGCTTCATGAGATCAAATTAAAAAATCCAGGATAACATTTGAAATGAGGCTGAAGTTGAACTTCTTCCTGCCTTTTGAGTTTCATTGCTGGATAGATGCTGACATCTCCCTTGACTGCAACAGCGTTCATCTAATCCATTATTTGCATCCAGATTTTAACTTGCACATTAATTAAGAGGATATGGCAGCAGCTTCTGAACTGGTGCCCTGATTGTGTTACAACTGGGAAATGGGATTGTATCAGCCTTCAAAAAAAATATAAATAGTGCACGAGATTTGAGAGCTATGAATTATCCATGGATGCTAAATTAACAACAGATATCTGAAATGTACCCTTTACATCATATTCATCCAAACAGAGAACAAGAGTGCCAAACTGCCATCAGTTGCATGTTTTTTCAAAACAAAACCATACTTTCTGGATGTCTGGTATTTGTGTCGTATCATGCTACTTGTAAGCTGTCATTTTAGGCCATGCTTTCCCTAGATTAGAATCTCCTGTGTCCTCTCCAGATAAAGCAGCCCTCTTTGCACATATGTACTTATTCTCAACAGAACGGTCAGTACTTAGGAGAGCAAGAGCATCTTGTGGAATGTTATAACCAAAATAACAGACATAGTAATGGACAAGCAGCCATGGTAGCAGAGAGGTGATAGTAAAGACTTCCCTACCTTTATAAGCGTGTACAGGACAGAACGGGTAGGTTTTTACCCTTGCAGGATTATTAAGACTCCTGGAATCATCGTTTAGCCAACTTAAGAACAGTTTACTCAGTCACAGAAGTACTATGTAAAACTTATGGAAGCAACGGGCAAAGACAACAACTGCATCTCATTAGCTCTTTAGAGAACATTCATTCCAGACCTGGGAATAACCATGTTATTGCCTTGCAAATGAGCAATGCAAACCCAAAGCACTGAGCTTTGATTCCCTGGTTATTTAGCTGAGCCAGTTCCCAAATCCTGGTCCTGCGTAACTGCTCTGCGAGGAGACCTCCTGACATGTGGCCAACAGGCCCATGCCCTCAGCTGTAGCTCAATGGGCTGGAGGTTGGCATCAGAGCAAGTGCCAGGAGCCTGGCTCAGCCTTCCCATTAATTTTCAGTCTCAGACTGCTACCTAAGCTAAGGCTTTCCTGAGCACAGCCTTTTCCACCATCTGCATCTAAGATGGGAGTTGGTTGTGTCAGTCCACTTCCCAGCTTCAAAACCAACTCTAAACCACTCTCACTGCTGGAGACTACAGCACAGCTCCTTGCTTTGGCTGAAGAGAAAATATTCTAACACTTTTTAAAAATACTATGAAAGTTAGACCCTAAATGAACATGCCTGGGAACATGGAGCATATCAGTGCATGTTAAACTTCTTATGAAAGAAAAAAGAGCAGAAAAAAAAACCACCAAAAGAAAGAGGAACAATCAATTTCTCCAGAATTTTGGTGCATTTATTTAGGGTATACATTTCCCACATACCAAAAACCCCCTCTAAATATATCTATATATAGAGAGATATATCTCAATCATAAATAATCCTTGTGATGGTCTTGCAAATAAGAACAAATATCTACATGGCACACTCTCAGTTTNNNNCACCCTGTCATTTATTCCAAATGCAAACGACAAAAAGCATAATTTGTGCTCCCAAAACCACACCAAATCTATGCATTTTCAGGTCTGTAGTTGGTGGTTATGGCAGATTCCCAATAAAGGGGATTTGTGGGGTGACAGCTTCCCTAGCCACAATGTAGAGCCATAAAGACCAATGAAAGAAATTCTTTGTTCCAGCCAGTTCTTAAAAGTAATGATTACAGAAAATGCAATCTTGCTTTTTATATTATTAAGCAGTCCCTTCGAGCAGTGGGATGGCACTGTGATTTTTTTCTAATTAAAATATCATTATTACCCTATGCATACTGTTCAAAGGAGCTTGAAAATGTCAAGGTTTCTGAAGAGAATCCCTTACTCTTTCTGCCTACCTACCAACTGCAAACTATGCAGACCTTTTATATTGCCAGGGAACACCTAGGATTCCTTCAGTCCCAGTGAGCTGCAGGCTTATAGTGACGGTCCAATTTTTACAGTTAGATGAATATTTGGGTAATAGAGTTTGTCTGAGGCCAAATGAGAAATCAAATAAATGATAATATGACATGTAATCATTTTCTGCGGCTGATAGCTTAATAATAAGGAGCCATTCTAATGCCATGCCAACTCCATAATCCCACAAAATTGAATACTGCGAAATGCATACCTCCTCTATTATATTTAGTTAGCAACTCGCTAATATCGCTCATCTGCTCCAGTGTTTTCCACAAATCCTCTACTTGGAACAGGTCATTATTTTATGATTGAAAAATCAGCAAAACTCAAAGGAGCAGCTGTTAAACTCAGCAGTCACAGACCAGATGCAACTATAAATGAATCAAATATTAATTCTTTTAAAATCACCTTTTTTTCACTTCTCTCCATTTGTTGAAATCCAAGTTTGGATCTGCAAAGATGTTGCCAACTAATCCAACACACAGCAGAATGATCACTTAGCTCTAAGCAAATTATTCATATTCCACATGACATTTAGGTGTCCCTGCCCATAGCAGGAGGGCTGGAACTAGATGATCTTAAGGTCCTTTCCAACCTTAATTATTCTATGATTCTACGACATCCTCATATTTACTGTTTTACATTTGGACATAGCTGATAACCTCCATTAACTGCTCTGATATTTGTAACTCCTGATTAAACAGGATGGACTGCAATGGGAAGCCACTGAACCATCAAAACATTACCTGGCTTCACACTTCTCCTTTGCTCAGTGGTTTTATCAAATCACTGCCAAGAATGTCACTTCTAAATGCCGATTACAGAAGAAGATTTATCCAGTGGCACAGTCACTGACACATAACTCATTCTACAATAACTACTTGCTTCTCATTTTTCACAGCATTAAAAGAAAAAATGCTGATGAGAAACCAAAATGGCATATGGAAAATGAGTCTGTGAAGGGGGGGGCAGAGGTGGATCTGTCAGCATGGAAGTTCTGAGGAAGGAGCTGACCTTGCTCTACGTTAATGGGTAAAACCTCCATGGGGAAATGTAAGCTGGGAGAGGAGAAAAACAGGTGAGATGGACTGGTATCACGTTAAAACCAGGGGAAGAAAGCAGCTACAAACATGAGACTGGAGAGCAAGACTAGGACTGAGTCAGGGTACAACATGAAGAGAGCTGGGTGCCCCACAAGCAAGGACTTGACTAGGCAGTAGGAAAACCAACAAGGCAGGAGTAATTAGGAAACAGCCTAACAGTTCAGGTTAGGGGTCCAGGCAGTTTTTCCTGAAGGATGCATGGAGAAGTGACCGTGGTATCTCAACATGCTTGTCTACAAGCCAATACTCCTGAGAGGTTCTATAGTGCCTCTCTAGAGCTGTGTCACATCAGGCTAACAGTGACTTCTGCCACCAGCTCCTCTCAGCAAAGTACAGAGGGCCCTGATGAGTGACAAGTGGATTCCTCATCACAGCTTCTTCTTTTAAAACCCTAGGCAGCTGCATTTAAAGACCTACACAAAAGAACACCAGAAAGGCTGTCATCACTAAAAAGTTAAGAAATGCATGAAATAAACGGCCCTTACAACCTTCCTTCAGCTCCTTTCTCCATATGCAGATGCCATGGTAACCCAGAACATGAGCAACACAAGGCAGGTGGATTCATACTGGAGAAATGCTCTTAACATTGGCATTTCTTAACTTTTGACTGCTTTGCAACCATAATAAAGCTCACTTCATTCAAATGTTGAGTGCTGGTTTTATGTTCTTTAGTAGCAGGCTTCTGAATGCCATCATTACAGCGTGGCATGTGCAACATCGGATGCGTTGTGCCTGCTCTCCGAGGCTTGGGATTGAAACTGAAGCCCCTCAAGATCTTCAGCCTTTTTGTTCAATGTATGTAATCTTTTCTAATATGAACTTACACGTAGGTTTTGTAGGATAAAACTCCTTCAGGCACATGCTAATGCTTTTTCCTCCTGGACTAAATTGTTGGAATGAGCTGCTTTGAAAGCTGTCACAATGACATAAAACACTTACTCTATCTGCCTTTTCCTTCACTGCCAGTAGGCAATATTATTTCATAAACAGTCGACTTATCGGCTGATGTTGCCCACAGTACAAAAGGCACTCATTTCAAAACATACATTTTAAGCATCCCATAAGGGCTGAGCACATGTACAGTGTCACATAAAAATAAATGGGAATGTTTTACACCACAAATTAAGTACCTGGTGGAAGCAGACGAGAAACAGTAGCAGAATAGTCATGGCATCTTGTTAGGGATGCAGAGGGGTTTTCCAGACTCATAGCAAAACCACTCCCCTACTGACAGCCACAATGGGTACTTATGTCCATGGCCTTGCAGTTTAATTTACCAAGTGAGACAGTTTACTACCACCCCAGTATCCTTGACCTTTTGCTGAAGAAGGCAGTCAGGGAGTATCTGCATTTCAGGTTGCACTCATCCTCAAACATGAAAAGTAGTTTTCTGCCAATTCAATGCTTCTCCAAAAGTGACCACTTTGTAGATATGCTCCACTTTTAGTGAAAAAGACTATTAAAAGACTATATAAGGTGGGAAGCATCAACCCAAACTAGCCATGGAGCATCCAGTGCTCCAGCACTTCAGGGGAGGAGCTGCTCATCGTCTCCTGCTCATGTTCTTTGCACTTCAGACTCTCAAATGAGACTACAGCAACCTGGCACTTCAGGGCAGTCTCTTTTTTTTGGGCACAGTATGAAAATCAATGAGCCATGGCACAAAGAAGGCATCTGAAGCAAACTCGTTATGAAGAGCATCAGTGACTTTTATGACACAAAGCCTTTTCCCCCCGAGGTGCTGCCTTTTTCCCCTGAGAAAAGGAACAGAAACAAACCCAAGTAATACAGATTTTCTCCCTAACTTCTACAGGTGGATTTTCAACCAGATCACCTGAAATGATCACAACAGAACTTTGAAAATATCTTTCCTTTACAACAATACACTTATCTTCACCCTCTTGCTCATGAATGAGCAACTGCATAGAAACAACTTGAAAAGCCAGTAATATCTCTACCCTGCTTTACTTGAAATGACTGCTGCAATTGAAAGGAAAGCCAGAAGTAGATGAAAACCTATTTTCACTAATGCAATAACAATAATTCTATAAACATGTTAACAATTTCCTGCCTCACTCTTAATTTTATTTTCTCTCTCTTATATTCATTTAGAAGGATAATGATGTCATTTGTTATTCTGTCTAATCTTCATTGAGCGTACAGGCTAGGAGAAAGACAAATGAGATTGTTGGCATTTAGACAAAAAGGCAGATACTGTGGGACATAATTTGGGTATAACAAATTATTAGGCAGGTACATACTTGTAATTGGTACTTAGTTCTGCAAATTCATTACAAATTTGGTTGCATTTGTAATGGGTCCACAATGTCCTTTCAGCTATTACTCGAGGGAGTAAATCTTACTCAGGCAAGCTGAATGGAATTCAAGGTAAACTCTTCCATGATGAAAGCTCACAGAAACCAGTGCCACGTGAGCTGGGATTGATTGATATATTCGTCACCATTTATGTTTGGGGTTTTCTGTGTTTTGTTTTTGATTGGTGTTTATTTTGGGTTTTGTTTTTATTTTATTACTTCAAATTAAATTTATCTGTAATTTCATTTGTAGAAAGTGGAGACAAAACATTAAACCAGCATGCTTTCAAATAAATCCTAATTACTTACAAATGCAAATGCATCAACTAGCCTTGGACATGCAATTAGATAGCTAATTATTATGAAAGAAGACAACGGCAGATTGTAATACACGCTGTCAGGCCCCACATTCATGAAATGTAATATCAGCTTCAAGTGGCATGGGAAGAAGCTTTTCTTGTTCACGGGATATAAATGATGGATGGAGTCACCAGGGGGATCGATACGAGTCTGCCACAGTGGGAGGTGGTGATGTGTCACCTTGTGCTTTCCTTGGCAGGAATGGCAGGACTGGGGCACTGGTTAGAAACATTCCTAAGCCATGGCCTTCTTCTGGATGCTGTCAGCTGCACCGAGCCCCCCATGTGAGCAACGGATAGACTGTAAGAAGTGGGCAAGAAGCCATTTCTTGCCATTTCCAGTTCCCCAATTTCAGGATTCTCTTTGCTTTGGGATTTTGAAACAGCAGTTGTACCAAAATGAATATATTTTTACAATTCTGCTTGTCTGCAAAGACACTTCTCCATGAAATCTTTCTTGTATAAGTCTCATTCAGATCACTGGCCTTCCCATAATCCTTCAAAGGCCTCAGGTCCCTTCTTACAGACATGTAGACTGACCCAGCAACGCCACTCTAACAATCACCCACTGCAAGCAAAGCTGAGAGAAAGGGAAACCAAAGCTCTCCAGAGTAAATTTCTATTCCTAGGCTGCTAAAAGAGCATAGAGCTGACACAAAGGTAAAAAAGAAACCTTCTCCGCATGAGCCACTAATCAGCAGAATGTGATTAGACCATGATAAAACCAGATTTGCCCAAAAAAAGATTCTGCAGATGCAATAGCTGGCTAACGATACACCTCACGGGCTGCTCACTTGCTGATGTAAGGGAGATCTTAATCCTCCTGGAAAAACCACCAGAGATTAATAAAAAGCTCTATTTTCTATAGGTATTTTTAAATAGTTTTCATGTTGATAAGGCCTCTGTATTTCCAGATACTTTTGAGACTTCATATATCATGGCTCTGATAGCAATTAAGAGAATGCTATACAAATCCACCTAAGTCATCTTTTTGCGCCAGGATTTTGCCATGTTATATTTCCAGCTGCATTCCTTTTGAAATGCTATCACAGCTCACAGAAATGTAAACCAAATCTGTCATTTACCTTCGTTGCACTGTACCAAACACACAGAAAGCCTAAAAACACTGAAAGCATTCCTAATTCACTTTGCCTATGGGAATCAAGCAGCAATATGGAAGGCAGACAGCAGCGCTATTCGCTGTGCATCCACAGCAGCTAACTTCCCCCTTGGACCACTCCTTGTGCTGACTATTTTGTAGCCTGTGGCACTGGCATGAGATTGCTTCAACTGATTGATTCAGCTCATTCCCAAAGTTACACATTAGAAATGGCAACAACAGTAAAAAGCAGGAGCCAAGCAAGGGGCAGGGAGACAGGAGGCAGACGATAAGCCTTGGTGTAAGAGTAAGTTTAACCCAGGGATCTCAGCAGAGGCAACTGTGGCGAGACGGGATTTGTCATAAATCCCTTTAGATCCCGTCTGGCTGGTGTGAGCGCAGTCAGGAGAGAGAAAGCTAACGTCATCTGCACGACCTAGGTGGCATTCAGTGTACCCAACTGTTTCTGTCCTTTGGGATTCCTTTAAAGGGCTCTCAGGGATTTCTCTGTGTACAAACCCCTCACAACTCGCCTGCCGTTTTCAGGGTAGCGCTTTGAAGAAGCTACTCAAAATTAATACTATCCTACCGTGTGAGTAGCCCTGTTATAAGCGAGGAAACCATACAAAAGCTGAAGTAGATGACTGTGATTAAAGGATTGCAGCACTGTTTCCTTAATCAGCAATTGACAGTCTTTTTTCTTTTCGAGTATAAAGTACCGCAGCTACTCTAGCTACAGCGTGAGATACTTTCTCCTCTCAACAGCTCCTTTACTTCTGGTTCCCCTTTTCTCTCACACACACGCTTTCATGTCTGTTTCACAAAGCCTAACTTGGCTACAGTACTAACTTCTGTTCTTATTCCAGTATTCTGGGGTGTCATATGATATTTTGTTTTCCAAGATAGGAAGAAAGTCAAGCCGTACCAATTCCAGCCACCACAAACACACAGTAAAATGCTTACAGTGAGAAGCGGGGAAAAAAACCATAAAGCCTTAAGGTGCTTAAAATGCTATATAGACAGGATCTACACACTGTGCCCTATTCCTGCTGAAATCTTTGATTGTTTAGGCAGCAGTCTATGTCAAAATCCATTTCAATAATACCCTAACTGGCTCAGCAGCCTTCTCTCATTTAATAGATTCAATCATTTCTTGCTGATGGAAGGCAGAAATCACAACTAAAAGATGCCATTTATAGTACATTTCTCTCCTGACTGTAATGTTTTATCACTTACAATCTTTTGGACAAGATTCCATATCTTGCTCAATGTGTCATGAAAAGGGAAAACAAACATGAGGCAGCAGCAGCTTTGTCACCATCTTTACTGAACTCATTAATCAATGTTTGTACCGTTAGCGATCCAAAAACCAAGCAGGACAGCAAAGGCCCAGAATGCTGCCTGCAGCCCTGAGGCTTTTTTTTCCTTCCCAATGCAAATAATCTGCCTGTATTTTATAGTGCTAGAAGCCACATCTAGTATTCAATTATTCAGAATACTTCAGCATAATTCATATTTTATGAGCCCACAGTAAAACCAGGTTAATTGGTTTCTGTCAGATTACGAGTTTAATCCAGGAACTCCAAGCAGCCAGGTCAGATTAGCAGTGCTTCATTCCTTTCCCAGAAAAATCCATTACACTGAAGAGTCCTGATCCTCTACAGCTGAAAAGTGTGGGAAAACTATCATTAAACTGAACAAAACCACTTTCAAATAATACAACCCAGTCGACCTTTGTTGCAGTAGGAAAGAAATGTATCTAATCAAAAGTGATTTCAAATGTTTCACATCTCTCTTTTACTAATAAAACCCCCCACCCGACCACAAAACAAAACAAAACAAAAAAAACCAAAAAAACCCTAAAAAATATTTGGAAAAGATTCGTTTATAACAGAAAACATTCATTTTCAGAGTGCTTTAGGGCTATATATATTTCTGGCTGGATAAGTAGATTATTGGAACTGATTTTCTTTCCCAGCTCATTCTGCATGCTAAATTGAGGAGGAGGAAGACCTGGTGGGGTTTTGCAGTAAGAAGCACTGATTCAAAGAACGCCCTCTGATGTGTTTATGGCAACATCAGCTAATGACTATTCATTACATACAGTGAACATCTTTACAACTTGCTCCCTAGGTCTGCTGGGAAGAGCAACAACAAAGCCATTAGGAGTCTGAAAACCATGCCAGTATACCCGCCCTTGGAAAACCTCAGATGATGTAGTCTTCCCAGATGGTCTCCTCACTTCTTATGGGGAAAGGCCCTGGCTGTCAGAGGTGTTGAGCGCCTATAATTTAGTCTAGAAAGTTTCTTCTGTAGACTCAAAACTGAGAACTGACTTTGTAAAACTATTAAACCCTCACAATATTAACTTTGCAAAGACTGCTTATCCTGTTATCAGGCTGCATCTTCAATTTCCAGGACAAAAATGCATATAAGACAATATGCATTTTTGTCTTCTATGCATTTCTGCCCTGGAAATTGAAGGACAAAATGGATTTAAGCTGTATCTTCCAAAAACACTACCTGCAATAAAATGTAGAGCTGCATATTGCTTACTCACTGAGCGTGCACAGTGGCTCGAGTTGGCCACCTTCAACCTCCTCTTCCTAACTTCTTCAGCT
>JBCJKH010014159.1:0-14750 GCA_039877255.1 Loriculus beryllinus | reverse complement strand
CCCCTGTTTAAGTTTTAACCCATTACCCCTTGTCCTGTCACTACAGTCCCTAATGAAGAGTCCCTCTCCAGCATCCTTGTAGGTCCCTTTCAGATATTGGAAGGCTGCTATGAGGTCTCTACACAGCCTTCCCTTCTCCAGGCTGAAAAGCCCCGATTTTCTCAGCCTGTATTCAAACAACCTCCTATCTACCCAGCTTTATTACTTTAACTTACAAGATTTTTTTTTCTAACCATAGAAGTTATGCAAAACATTTAGAGGACACTTCGTTTTCTTCTGTGGAAACCAAGTATAAACTAATGTTAAAGCTCTATCTTTTGATTTCTCTACACAAGGTCAAATTTAAGACAGTGTTAGGCAAAATAAACAGAAGTAATCCTTCTTCTAGCCAATCCAACTCTGTTTACTTTCTTTTTTTTCCCCTCCTTTTCTATTTTGTTCTCTTATGTAAAAATAGGCCTCCTGGTAAGTAATACCAGTTAACAGTAATTACTTAAAGTGTATTTTGTTTAATAGAGAAGCAAAATCATCCTTGATTTCTTGATACGTTCTGTAATGCACATCATATGGATGGCTCCATAACTCTCTCTAATGCCTAATAAAATATGCTACTGTATAGCATACTCATTACATATTAAATTGAGAATTCTTTTGTACAAGCACTGGTGTATGATTTGAAAACAATAAAATCAGTATGGAGTTATGAATTATAATAAGGTTTCTGCATTTCTGATTCAGAAAAATACATTTTTATGCTGTCTCCTTAGCAAGCAGTTGAACTTTTCCTCCAGCCTGTGCCAAATGAACACAATCAAAACATACTGTCTGTATTTACTGGTAGATAAGAAAATGTCTAATTGTTTCTAAATTTGGCCCCACGCACATGTTCAGGAGGCTGTTCGGATTTCTTATTTTGTTTTGCTTTCCAGGTCAGAGCTCACATAATTTTAATTTCTTCCTTTAAGTGCCTCTGAATTACTTATTACTTCCCTGTGTCCTGTTTGGGTTTTCCAAATACATAAATATGGATTTTACATGTATTTGTGTTTGTCTTGATATTCCCACTCCTCTCCCTCTCCTTTCAGTTTCTTAGAAGAGATGCTTACATATGGAACAGCCTATTTAGAAATAAACACAGCAACCACGCTCTTTAGAAACTCTATTCTTTCCCATGATTTCAACATTCTTTGAATCTCTAGAAGCACAAGACATCTACATACAAATAATTCTCTTTCTGCCTTAAAGGAAGTAATCTATAAAAGGACCATAACAATAGTAACGTTAGCATTGTATTGTGAAAGGGGAAAGTACTTGTACAATTGACGTCATCTAATGGAGTGTTAAAAAGCAAAATTATTAGCATTTATTGTCACCACTCAGCATTGTAAATCCAGATTAACACTCAATAGGCTCAACACATAAAGAAAGAATAACAAAGAGGCAGTTTCTGCTGAATGGCTTGTGATATAAAAGGGAATTAGCTCACAATGCTGTTATCAGCATTGCAGCTACTTAGTGGGCTTGGCAATCACAGAAGAGATTGATAGTACTTGGTAGTGAACTAATTGCTTTATTGGCATGTGTCTGATAAATACACACTAATCCATTAAATCAATGTCACAATTGATTCTTAGGTAGAATGCAGAAGAAAATACAGGTACTAATCACCACTAACTATTGTAAAGAAAACACAATGGCTTATTAATGAATTCCATTATGATGGGATAAATTTAGCTAATGCCATCAAATCTATTATATACAGAATGCTACTCCTAAACATCATAGC
Source organism: Loriculus beryllinus (assembly GCA_039877255.1). Lineage (NCBI taxonomy): Eukaryota > Metazoa > Chordata > Aves > Psittaciformes > Psittacidae > Loriculus > Loriculus beryllinus. Next base: position 12,964 of record JBCJKH010014159.1, on the reverse strand, counting down.
GTTGGAAGGAAACAATTCAGCATGTGTCTCTGCTGATTTCTCTGTGCTAGATTTCTACAGACTCAAAGCTCAGCAGCTATTTCAGTTTGACATGAACAAAAGCAAAAAAAGAGAGAACAAAAATGGGATTTTCCTGCCAGCATTGCCTGCAGGTGGGTGTCTCTGTCCCAGGCTGTGCTGAACTGAAACACTCATGCTTCTCTGCAGACAGCAGAGCCTTTCAGAGTTTAAAGGTGCATTACACAAAAAACAAAGGCGAACAGCTATAAAAATAAGTGCAGAAGAGTTTGTTGGAATAAGGCATTCTATACATCATCTTAATAGTCTCCAAGGAAGTCTAAAAGAGCAGAACAAGAAATCCTGGATTTCTTATTTAATAACGTTCCTGATGGCTTCTGCTAGTCCCTAGGTACAAGCAAATATCACTGATTTTTAGGTCTTACTCCATATGATGATTGACACAGGAATGATTTTTACTACTCTGCAGTTGTATTTTTCTTGCAGGAGAGATTAAATGAAAGGTTAATGATGAGGAAGAGATATTTTTGAGGTCAGTACCTCACTGGTACTCTTGTCTTCAGATGTAAGATAGATCATGCACATCCATTTTCTGTAACACACATTCTAGCATTATTTTAAATCAATTCAGTAACTTATACATCATCAAGAGAAGCTTTTGTAAGGGACTGCAATAGGCTACTGAGTTCCGAGATAACTTACAACTAGACTAACACAGGTCAATTAACTCCCATTGACTTCCAGAGCTCTTGGTGGGACCTTATCAAGAATGGAAACAAAGGATGCAACTTTGACACTGACATCCTGCCCGGAATTTATGGCAGTGGCACCCAATTCATGTGATTGTGTCCTTCCATGTACCATCCAGTTGAGAGGAGTATTGGAAAAAATCCTGAGAGAAAGAGTATGAAATAATCTGTTATATGGAAAGCTCCTCACTAGCTGTAATAGGAGCTGATGCATTTCCTTTTCAAAATGCTAATTTTTTTATATGACAGAGGATACATGGATTATAGGAGGAGGCTAAGAAAAGGTTAATATAAAGCAAGAATAATAAAAAAAAATCTAATTGTGTAAAATAAATATTTCAGGTTGACTCAAAATTAAATCTGTGGGATTTATATTTCAGCAATAAACCAAAACCTATTCCATTTTAGATTAATATAAGCTAATTTATTTTAATACAATTTTTCATTTCAGACAAAATGAAAAATGCACTGTTCTTCCAGCTCTATTGGAACATACTTCACTCCAGCTTTGAAATGAACCTTGAAAGTAGAGCTTTTAAAAATTCAGATTTTCATTACTACACTATGTGTGGCCATGTAATAAGACTACTTGAACATGTGCTGTAAAGTACTGAAGGTTGTATAAGGATGGAAATCCCAGGTTAGACTTCTGGTGGCCTCTATTCGAGCTGAAAATTCCATTCTTCAGAATGAAGAGTTGGTGCAACATGGACTGATGACTCCCAGAGAGTCTCCAGCAACAGTCCTGTGGCTAGAGATTCCTCAGGCTGCTTGCAAAAACTTCATCAGATCTCACAGGCACCACAGCAAAACATTTTGCTGCAAGGAACTGATGCAGCCAATGTTCTCTACTATAAGGACAAGATCCATCAGCTCAGCAAGTCAGCCTACACCAGATTGCCAGGAGGCCACGCCAGCTCTTACCCTACAGTAAACTGAGGTCTAACATGGTAGCTTATGTCTCAAAATAAGAAACAAGGAGTAATATGTTTCATTTTAGCTTTGCAACAGGATAAGACTATGCACCTTGTCAGTGAATGATTACAGCTGAGCTGGTGGTGCACAGTAAAAAAGTCATTAGCTTGAAGATCAAAGCAACTTCCCCAGCTTTGAAAGAGGTCTGTGGCACAGCCAGAAGTAGGACCAGTTTTCCTTAGCCTTGTCCATCTTGTCATCATCTCTTAGAGAGTTTTTCATCTTCTCCAATTTAAAGAGCAAGATAATTAAAGGAAATCTAGTTATTTTAGAAAACAAGAACTAATCAACATAACAGGAGATACCTTACACCATTAAAATAGGTCCAATATTATTTTGGAGGGCTATTTCAAGGCAAGACAAAACATAGGTTAAGCTTTTTAGCTGAAAAGATGTAATCACTTTAGATTTTCCAATCACTATCAATTAACCCAAGTCCACATCAAACACCATAGTGATAATAGTGTACGATGATCAGGGCTCAGCCTAAAGCTAACCTGAAGTTTGTGATGGTAAAGTACATACGAATCTAGTTTTGCAAGTACAGGTTTTAAAACATCTCTTAGAGCCCAACGACACACATTTCTGTCAAGATCTGCAATTTTAAATGAAAAGGCATCATTTTGATACTCAGATAATGAAAACTATATTAACATCAAGAACCGTGGCTGAAATACAAGATACTTATCCTAGGATTTTTTTACTTCATGGAGGATCCAATTTGCTTCTCAACTATACTGATGTAGATCAGGAAAAGTTCAGCTGAACTGAATAAAGTATGCCACTTTAATGCTCATACAAGCAAGAAATAGACTTGTAATCTTGTAATCATGTAAATAAAAAGTGCATAAATAATTTACGCAACTTGAAATTATCTAGCAGCACAGATAGGAAAAAGAAGATAGAAAGGTTTACTATTACACTAGGTTGGATCCAAATTATGTGATATTTTACAAAGCAAGTACTTAGAAGACCTAAGAAATACGCAAAGTGGCATCTCACAGACCATTTCAGTCTGGAGCTGAATGTTAAGCACATCTGATTTAAAGCAAGGCCTGGAGTTGGTGACAGCCTGAAGGCCCCTGCATGCTAACAGGTGCTGGAACTCCCTGGATAATAAATGAAAGCAGTGGGTAGTGGCATGTTTGTCACAAGGGCCCAAGGGCTTACAATTCACCATTCCTATTTGTCTAGCAGAGCTTGATTTGTTAACCTCGTAGTGGCCTGTCTTTTCTTCCATGTTGTACATGCAGTAATTACAGGTTTCACGCTACAGTAGGTTGCCTGGGGACTTTTCCAGAGCTTGAAGCAATGATTCAGACATGAAATTACAGACAGATGCCTGCAGTTGTGATGGCTACATTAATTTGCTGCTTTCACAGGTCACAACTTTGGGTGCTTTATTACCCAGACTCTGCTCAGCAGCGGTAAGCTTACTGGGAATCATTTGCTGGAGTTCCCTCCTACACACTGACATTAGTAGAAAGCCATTTTCGGTGCTAAAGGATTACTTGGTATGGAAGATCCTAACAGGATCTGTATTTCCTTATGTGATAATCTGCATTGCTGTCCTTGCATCTAATATGAAAACTCAGACTAGGTGTAACTGTACAATTTGGAGGAGTAGGATTAAGTATAAACCAGTGCTCCCACCTCTGCACAAGCTCATCTGCTAAGGTGATTTTTAGACTGCAGTTGGAAGCAACACGCAGGCAGCACAGACAGAGCAAGCAATGGTTATAAGAGTGCCTTAGGAGTTCAGGGGCCAAGTCTTTAGAACACTGAGTCCTAAACACACTGGGTTGCTTTTGAAAATGGAAAGTACAAGTGTTAAGTTATAGGCTGTATAAAACCCCCTCTGTACAAATTTTGTCTCTCCCGCTTAACACAGTGGCCAGAGAGGTCAAACCGGCTGAGTCCAGTATCTAACACCTGTGTTAAAAGTCTATGGTCAGTCAGTGGTCATCTTTTCTATCCCTTACTGTTTCTGAAGTAAAAGCAGTACTCACAGTGACTGAGGTGTTTCAATGTATTATCAAGTCTGTAACTCAGCCTGCAGGCTGTAGTTTTAACTTCACAATACTTTTGAAAGGAAAACAAACTGGTAGAGTCACAGTCAAAGAAAAAAGGTTTCCAGGATCTTGAAATCAAGCAGCTTGGCTATTTCTAAGAATTGTCTTAATTTTTACAGGCACAGAGGAATTCTGTCATAACACCATAAAAAATCAGATCATTAAATGAGCAAGTAGGACCATACATGCAATTATGAGAACTTCAGCTAGAAAGTATCTCCCCAACTTCTGGAATGAGACACTTTTATTGCACTATCTCCTCACTGTTAAACATAAACAAGTGAAAATAGTACCCCTTAAACTACTCCTGCATTTTGGTTTCATGTAAGCATGATTCTGCTCACACTATTTTTGCAGTTCAACTTTCTTGATTTTACAACATGGCTGTGGCTTCTGACAAACAGCTATGTACAAAAGACAAGAATCAAGCCCTATCATTTTGTACTAAGAATAAAAATGCATGATATTGCATCTTCTATATTGAAAGGATGAATACATGAGTGTCTATTATAACTGGAATATAATGGCTTATTGCAACTAATTGACATTTTGACCAAATCTGTAATGTGGATTCAAACAGAAGTGCAATACAGCCAATATGCTCAGTATAAAAATATTTTACAAAATAGAAACAACAAGAAATCACTACACATTCTACTCTTCTTCTCTACAACTCTTAATAGAGCACTGTAAAGCCTGGAGAAGGCTGGCAATTGCTGTAGTAACTTTCCATAGAAAACTGCTCTAGGCAGATACCAAGCTCACGACCTTTATGTCCCATTGGTTCATATTCACTTAAAATTTAAAGGGCTGAAAAAAGAACTCACATCTGGAGGCTCTTGGCAAACATTAGAATAGCTGCCACTGTTATCCCTATCTATTGTGGTTTTCTCTATGGACAAGATTTCCCTAATAAAAATCTGGAAGAAAAATTCTGAAGTCAGTTTCACATTTAACATGATTGCAGAAAGCTGAAAAGCAGGTTTATTCAACTCACTGAAGAGCCTTGACATTAGCTGAGTCTCAGAGAAAGTATCTTTCCTTTTAAGCACAGCTAGTTAGCTCTGTGTGATTTAGTGAAATTCATGCATCAGTAAGCTTTTGTTTAAATATGAATGTATATATAAACTATGAATTAGTATTTAGGTTTGTCTGGCTTCTGATTCGACTCAGAATATGTGATGAAAACAGGTGGACTAATTTAACTTACCTAAGGTAAAATTGCATACAAGATTGTAATAAAAATCATAGGGATCATATAGGACTAGCAAAGCTCTGAGCATATGTTGGTATGCATGAGCATACCAACACAGAGAATATATTGCACTATTCACTGAGGTACACGGTGTACTATTTTGGCATCCAGGCACATCTTAATCTTGAAAGAGAGCTGAACACATCACAGGGAAATCAGCTGTGACTCTGGTGATTTGCCATTATGTGAAATCAATTCAGATTAAAATTTCTTGACCTGGAAAATACTGAAACAAAGCAAGTAAATGCCTGAATGCCATAAATAAAAAGTTAGCAGCATTTACTGGCTAGATTTATAGCCTCTTGCTAGTGTTAAGAGTCTCATTATATTGGTGGAGGCATTTAAATAATTATATTTATGATAATATCTACAGCTCGCAAATGCTATTAGACTACCATGGTTACTGTCCACACATTTGTTGCCTTAATGACCTTACAAACAAGGGTACAAAACATGGGAGATAAGAGTAGTATTATGGCAGTTGGATGACAGCCAAAATTGCTGTTGAAAACAACAGTGGTGTAGGAAACAGCAAAAATGTTATTTTCCAATTTCCATCTGAAAATAAAATAAAAGAGACATTTCCTGGAAAATCTAATGCAAAACTAGAATTAACCTCTGCACATATTTTGATTATTTGCAACACTAAATTTAAATTAAAATAATCTGAAAATGAAAAGCATAATTAAACCGAATATTAAAATATCCTATTAAGAAAAAGTTCAAAATAGAATACTTAATTTTATTTTACAGTGGAGTTATCTGACATGGATGTAGTCAGACAGAGCCTACAGCCTTTTTTTCCCCATAAAGTTAAGATTTCTAATGGAAACAGTGATCCATCATACAGTGTTTCACCTGCTTGGATTATGAGTCCTGACTAATAAATACTCAGCTAGAGGAGAATGAAATTCTCAGAATCACAAAGAAAGCATGAAAGAGAAATTCAGAGACTGAATCCTGCTTGTTTAGAGCTGCAGGACTGAGATGTGGCAGCTCTCCCTGGGCTCTGCAGTGGGTGCTGGCATTACAGCTGACACTATGCTTGTGATTCAGTTTCTCAGTGTAAAAAAGTAAAGATATCTGAAGGTTAGAATTGAAGTTCATCATAGGATTTTCAGGATTAACAGCAGTTTTCATCTCCCAGCTCTTCAGTCTTGCTTCAGTTACTTAGAAGAAAACTGGCTAGAATTTATGGGAGAATTAGCATCTTGCCTGGGATCACTTTGGGTTTAAACTCACTTTGCTTTACAAGGTTTTTCAGGAGTGAGATTCTTGGTTGCTAAAGGAAAAATAATGTAGAAGCTTATGAAACAGCAAGGCATCTCACTTGTGCAGATTATTTTCACTCCAGTGGAAGATGAGAGATAGAAGTGGTTGAGTGAATGCTGTCCACCAGCAGGGAGGGAAGGGAAGAGGACTATGGCAGCAGTCTGGAGCTGTCCTACCTGTTATGTTAGAGGACCCAAGAGTCATTAAGCTCCAGACAAGAAGGCAAAGAGCCAGTGATAACCACATCTGATATGGGAGGTGTGAGGGGCCACAGTAACCCTTTCAGTGGCAAATTCGCCCTGTAGATTTTCATGAAGCTGGGATGCTTGGCAAAATTGGTGACATGTCTGAATAGTTATTGAGTCAGATACACCTTGGGGTGGATTTTTCTCTCATCACTGGCAAAGAGAAGCTGCTTCAGTGATATTAAGAAAATCTAGAGGTGGCAAGCAAAGATTCATGATCAAGTTTTTTTAAATGCAAGAATTTTAGAACATTTGCACAACTCAGTTATTTCAACTACTGCAAAATCTAAATTAAGAACACTGAAAAGTCTTTTCCATTGAATAAACTGCTGGTAGAATCATTCTAAGAGGAAGGAGAGGAATGGAGAACTTTCACTTACAAAGTTCAATGTTTTCTGATTAAATGCAGAAAAATAATGACGAATAAGTTGGAACTTTATTTTCTAATAGACAGGCTTAATTTCTAATCCTGGTTTAGTCTTCTGGTACAAACTTTAAGAATTGTTGCCCACACTTATTTCAGGCTTTTGATGTTATTTCCTCCTTATCCGCCTGCCACAGACTTCTCTTCCTTTGTAAACTTTTTCAGGAGTCGTTCTTATAAATAAGCTTTTGGTCAGCTCATGTTTTAGGATGTTTGAGACATCAGATGGTGTTTTGTAGGCATCAGAAGGATTCACATATTGGGGTCTCTGTTTTCCATTATCACCTTGTAATTCAAATCAAGGTGTTTATTAACACCTTTGTGCAACAAAGGAGAGATATTGTCTTGTTTATGTAAGTGAAATAGTGTATTGTGGCAGAATTCTAGCAGGAACAGTGCTGCAGTAGGATGATTGCATAATAGTGTGAGCCCAAAAAGGGAAGGTGGAAAGCTATAGAAATCCAAAACTTCTGATATGTTTGGCTGCAGGTGTAAACAAGGAGGTGGCTCTTCTTCCTACACCCTGTGTGCCTGATGCAGCACACAGACCCCTCATGATCAACCTGCATCCACCTTGATATATCACCAGAACTCAGACTGTCTCTAGAGGATGAATTTAGATCCTGTCACAGAGACACCCAGTTTTAAAGATCATGATAGCAGTTTTGCAATGATGCAAAACACTTGCAGGAATATTAAAGGGAGAGTTAAAAAAAGAAGAAATTACTTTTTTTAAGCTTTACAACATGTAAATACGTAAGTCCAGAACTTCAGACTAAATTAGCTGCATAAGCAGCCCAGCATCTGAGTGGAGTGTCTGAGTGGAGAGCAGCACGCTGAGCAAATGTTAACTGCAGCTGGAGTTCAGCTCTATGGAAAAAAGAGCCTCTCAGAGCTCTGGGAAAACAAGCCTGATACCAGCTTACAACAGAAATGTAAAGTAGCCAAGAATAAATATGCTTCACTCCAGAGACAAGCAGAGCAATAGTCTCTCAGCTCGTGTCAGGGGTAACATGAGTGTCCTGGGTAGACTGCAGATGGGCAGTGAGAGGAGGCCAAAATCAATAATTCTAAGGTTACAATTGGATAAACTTATTTTTCTACCTTTATGCTTCTTTATGAGAGTGGTTATTGGAAATCATGCCTGCACTGGTGCTGACAGAACTGTGACAGGTTTTTTAGTTAAATGTAATGTAATCCAAGACCTTGGGAGTAAAGTTGAGCCTAGGGGGAAGGGAGAGGAGAGAGGAAGGTGTTTTGACATTTGATTTTATTTCTCATTACCCTACTCTGAATTGATTGCAAGAAACTGAATTCATTTTCCCCAAGTTGAGTCTGCTTTGCCCATGGTGGCAAGTGCTGAATGATCTCCCTGTCCTTGTATCAATGCATGAGCCTTTGTTGCATTTTCTCTCCCCTGTCCAGCTGAGGATGGCAGTGATAGTGGTTCTGGTGGGCACCAGCGAGTGTCAACCCACCACAATCTTCTAGCAAAAACATTTATTCCTGCTGCTGCCTTGATAACAAAACCTCTAAGAGGTTTTGAGAAATACTCCACTGTTTCTTCAATGGCTTCTTTCTCCAGTTTTGTCACGTAAACTGCTACCTCTGGATAATCCGTACAGGATTTGGTTAAACATATTGAAATTAACTTGCTTTTCTAGTAATTGGAAATAATATTTTTCTCTGCACGATCTGAGTTATATCTTGTGGAAGCTCAGGGCTCCTTTTAATCAGCATTCCAGACCACAAAATTGTCTTGCGGTTATTCTGTTACTTTGAAATGAATCAGTGTGGGTGACTAAGGAAGGATGCAGAAAACCCTCATTTGATCTTTCAACTTGAAGATACAAAATACGTTTTCTCTCCACTGGTGGTCTGCTACCTGCAGCTTATCTACTAGCTCACATAGGTTCAAGTATTTAAATGTTAGGGTGCAAGCATGAACATATGTTTCCAAGCAGGGGGAAGAAGCTTAAATCTTTCATGTTTTAAATATGGGCTTTTCTTGCACAAAACCAGTTCTGCCAAATGACCTTTTCTGAAGTTCACACAGTGACTGATTTCCTGCCCTCAAAGGTGTGGTTACAAGATTATCAGTAAAAAAAAATCCTAAATATTTTTTTTTTTTTTTTTGCTGGGTTGGTGTTGTTTTTTTTTTTTTTTTTTTGGGGGGGGGAGTTCTTGGGAAGAATGGTCAACTCTTTCTTTGAAAGAGGAAATTTTCTTTATTAACTATCTTTTGCTTCTGAGAGAACTCCTTTCCCTAATGTCATACATCACTTTAGGCTTCAATGATTACTAAAGTAACTGCAGTTGTAGTTTTTAGTCTGGTCATTCAACTTATTTCAGTGCACTTTGTTGTTATTATTGTAAAAAGGCAAATATCTGCAGTTGACAAGGAAAATGTCAAATGCTCATTATTTGTATGAATATTAATATTCATAATCTGAATATTATGGCCATTCATATTATTCTTGTAAACTCGGAAGTCTTATTGACAAAGTTCTATTTTCACTGCTTTGCTTTATAATATAGCATCATGATTTTAGTGCAAAACTACACATGAAGTTAAGACCTTCCATAAAATCTAGCTCATAATTTGAAATATTTGGGCAAAAAAACATGACCATTAAGATTGTGTCAATCACTGTCATTCATTCAGGTGGGTAACAAACTTCAAAAGCTAAGGCTGTTTGGGTTTATTCTGAGTTTAATTGCAAACTTCCCACAGAGGTCTCAGTACACTCTTTATAACACAACCTTTGATGATTTGGCCATGCAAAGGATTTGGTTTGAAGTTTTTGAAGCTGACGCACGGATTAGCACTGTAAAGAACTAGTAAGGCATAAAATGGAGTCTCTAGATTTGTTTAGATTAATGCCCATCATCCAGGCTTGGTATTTTTAAGACAGGTTTCTAATTACTATGCCTTTTATGCTGGAGCTGTGCACCGGACATTTGTACAAGCATCAGGGACAATGTTTATTGAAATGTGTGTGATATAAGACTGTTAGCAACTTCTAAAAGAGCTATCTACTCTGTTTGTAATGCTCCTGAGTGCTCACCAATCTAATGTGTATTCTACCACCTGTCTCCCACCATTATTATTAACTTATGAGCTTCTCCAGGCTAGACAGAGGCTATATAAATTGTAGATATGAATTTCCCAAAGGGACAGGCAACATGGAACTAAACACAGCTCACATTCAGCCACACTTTCAGACGGCAGGGGAAACTTACCCAAGAAAACATTGACCAGTGCCTCTGAACAACTTCATGTCAGCACTTAATAATTTGAGGTCATTTTTTCTTTTTAACTGCTGCTGTAAACACTCATTGCAAGTCAACTCCTACACTGATAAAGTTCTGGTGCCTGCATAGTTTTTACTTATATGAGCAACTTAAAACATAAATAGTCCAGCTGAAATCAGCAGTTACACCCAATGTTGCTACCCAATAGGTGAATCTGTTGACAGATTATTTGTGTAAAGCCCTTGCCTACTCTGAAACTTCATGCAAACTCATAAAAGAAAACGTGTGCAAATGAAGGGCTACAGCGAGGCACAGAAATCATGTGGGCTGCAGGATTAGGGCAATTTTAGACATGTGTATCAAGAGAATGAGAACCTAGATAAATGAGACTCTCCAGCTTCTTCAGGATGGATATTGAGGTAACTTTCACTTTGCCACCACCAGGACCTTGGCTGTCACATTCAACAATAGAAAGTAGTTCAGATGTTCAGATGCAGCTAAAATGCTTTGCACCTTTTAACTTTTCAACAGTTCTTTCTGTTTGTACCTTCCTTCTACCACCTCTGTCCTCATCCTTTCAATTTTTCTTGCCTTTATTCTTTTCCCACCTGGAGAGTCTGTGTGTAACCTGTAGGCATAAAACCCTACAGAACTTACAAGGTGTATGTACTGGCAATACCTACTAAAAAGGCCATGGCTTGAGAGACAAATGGAAGTTTTCAGAGGAGATTCCAAGCACAGATTCCAACCCTTTTCCTTACCCAGGTCAGTAAATCTCTCAGCCCTCACATTACCCATATTGACATATATTATTTTGACACACTTTTTTAATCTTTCTATTTCCAATCTCAAGGTGTGGGGTTTTCTCTCCTTTGTTTGTAACTTGAGTAGCCTATCTAGTTACCTACCCTGGCTTGTGGGAACCTTGCCGACCTTCCCTGGCCTGCTCTGGATAAAATCATGGAGAATGTGCAAAAGTTAGGCTTCAATTAACAATCAGTAACAACTACTAAAGGTAGAAAAACAATGACTTTACAGTAAAATTGAATCCTTAGTATTCTGTACAGTTTTACAGAGACTGAACAGAGACAGGGTACACTTTATGGGAGAAAAGAGAATCTAAAAGATGAATGTAACATCCCTCAGATCAAGTTAAGAGCTACTTGACCAGAGAAGGTCAGCAAAACTTTCAAAAGTTTTGGAGAGAGGAAACTGCAGCTTTCTCAGCTGGGGATGACTGAAAACTCAGCTCAACTTTCACCTCACATCTGAGAGCCTTACACTTGTGTAAAACTGAGATGACTAAGGAATATTAGAAAAGAGAACTTATGAAGATGACAGGAAGATCTCTGTGTTGGGCTGTTGTTGATTGTTAAAACATTCACAGCTTCTAACCAAAAGGTTTCATTTCAGAAAAGTCTCTTACAAGGTCAGTCATCCTTGAAGAAACTTTGTGACTGAAAATGAATGTAATAGGATAAAGTGGAAACACTAAATACTACATGCAAGTGTGGATTTACAACATATCCATTAACAAAAAAAAAAAAAATATCTCAGATAAGCCTCAGCATCTTTTTTTTTTCTTTTCATTTTTTTAATTTTTACTTTAGTGGTTTTTTCTCCTTTTTGGGTGTTGTTTTTTTGGTTGGTTGGTTGGTTGGTTGGTTTTCTGGTTTGTTTTCTTATAAGCTTCCACATTCCTAAATTTATTCCGCCACTCCCCTGGGCAGCCTGTTCCAATGCCTGGCCACCTTTCCAGTGAAGAAATTCTTCCTAATATCCAAAATCCTCACGTGGTTGATTCTGCTGCATAAAAAGCTGCTTTCTGTGACAGAAAGAAAACAAACCAACCAACCAGCCAAAAAAAACCACACAAAAAGAAGGTTTGCTCCAAGAAACTCATAATAGGCGGAAAACAGTATGTTCAGTGTTTTTGTGTGCATTTACTCTTCACTTATTACCTGAAAATAAGTCAAGAAAACTATGAGGAGAAATATGAAAAGGTGTCAATTTTTCAGTAAAACATTAAGACATTTTCCCTTCTTTTGGAACCATTTGTGTAGCCTTGAAGGAAGCAAATAAGCACTGAAAGGAGATTATTAGGGTACTTTAGCATAGGATTTTAGTTCTGGGTGATGCTGAGTGATGCTAGAAACATCTCATTCATGCTGAGTGATCAGTACCAGAAATCCTTCCCATTCAGATTAATTTTGCGTGTGGCAGTTTATTACTTTAGAAAAGAGCTGGAGGCTGTAGCAAAGATTGTATAAAACTCTGTGGAGTCAATATTTCTCCCTTCACAGAAATGTTTGTGGAACAATCTGGAAGAGTTAACATTACTATCAGATATCACTGTAATATAAGTAATGAATTTGCAATACTAATAAATGGCAAAGGCTGATTTAAATCTCTTACTATAATAGAGTTCTATCAATTTAAACAGATAAGTGAACTCATAAATTCAGTTTTCCTCTGCAGATGTAATGTTACCTTCCAATCCACGTATTGCAAATCTGAAACCGCGATATCAAAATGTAATTTCAAACTATGTGATTATGACCACTGACAAAGCAGGCAGAGGGTTAGGTGAAGGGGGCCTATAGGGATGCTGGGGAGGGACTTTTCATTAGGGACTGTAGTGACAAGACAAGGGGTAATGGATTAAAACTTAAACAGGGGAAGTTTAGATTGGGCATAAG
>JBCJKH010014156.1:0-16333 GCA_039877255.1 Loriculus beryllinus | reverse complement strand
TGGTCATTATTGTTAAGTTATGCAGGGAATAATTAATTCAGTTCAATCAAATTTACTTATTATTGTCACTGACCAAAACTCTGATAATATAAAAGGACTCCAAAATAATACTTCAGTAATATTTTAGAAATTTCTAACACTAAGGGAGGGGAGCAGAGACGGGAGATAACTGAAGAGCATGTCACCTAATAAAACTAAAATTAGGGAATATCTGTGAAATGGAGTTAAACCTCAAAATACTAAATGCAAGAGACATAAAAAATATTTTACACCTGTGAACTTTTCCCTATTCTCTTGCCTTAAGCTGTCCTTGGGGAGGCTGCTTGGGGAAGCACTTGAACTGTTGCACAAGGAACCCTCTCTGCTGAGACTGGCAGAGGACATAGTACATTAATAAATACTGACCCAAACCAGCTCTGTCATCTGTTCCACAAAACCAGGGTAGACCTTTCTGACAGGCCATTACTGCAGAAGCCCTTCCAAGCAGCCCTCTCTCTGCTGCCCTTCTTTTCACCTTACTTATGACAGTGCAGGCAAAAATAAGGAGACGCTGAATCTACCATTGATATATGCATTTGCCTTCAGCTCTCCCCTTGCTTCAGCAGTACAATTGAACCCCAGGTAGTGGTACCTTTTTTTACTGGTGAGGTAGCTTTAGAGTTATACTCAGGATTAACCAGCTCTTAAACAAGATAAAATAATCACCACTCATGTCTGGAGACAGTGAAATTAAACTCCACTGGGAGCAAAAAATGAAGCTGTTACTAGAAAGAGAGTTGCGCACAGCTGCTGGGTGAAATCCTGAGGATGCAAGACATAAAGCCAGGCTGCTGGTGAATGAAGTTTTCAGCATATCCTCTGTGGAATTGGGTAAAAATGCTTAAATCACAGAGTTAATTCAGCTTCAAAATGTGACATGCTTTTGTTCTTCAAATGTTTCCATGAAATATTTTCCTGTTCTTTCAGTTCTCCATCTGCACAGCAATAGGGGTTGCTGTGACTATCACTGAGCAGATGTACCTAACCTTTGCTTTCTAGCTCCTGCTCCTCAAAACTCATCCTGTCAAGTGATTATTTGGCTTTAAGCTGATTGAAAATGCCTGTACTTAAATCTTCAGGACTCCTAACAGAGCCTAAGTATTAAGGGAGGAATTAATATCAGCCTGTCCTCAGCGTAAGAGTGACCTCTGCAGGGTGGCAGCACCAAAGGGTAAAAGTTTTCTTCCCCCTACACTCCCCCCCAAATAACTTAATAATATAAAACCCTAGAAGCATTAAGCAAACATAAAGGGAAAAGACAGTTGCCATCCTGTAAGACACAGATCAGTGCACTGTTTGCAGTATGAATCCTCTAATGAAAAAGACCACTTCTCATGTTGCAGATGCTAAATAAATATCATTTCCAAGCAAGCTTTCTTGACTTCAGTCACTTTCAGAGGACCAGAAATGACTAGTATTGGTGTGCTACACTCCCATTACCAAGAACGAATGTCCTTTGGTCTTTTTTGTATTTGGGTGGTGAAAACTTCTAAATTTTTATGCATTTCTTTAGCCAGGAAAGCTTATCTGGATGCTCCATATTTTTAACTCTCATCCTTCACTGATTTCTGCTGCTATCTTCCTGCAAATTAAGGAAGATTCAAAATATTTTAACAGTGTTGTAAAATTTCCATTATTTTTTTTTAATACAGAAAAGTCAATAAAACTGATAATTGCAATCTGCAAAGAGAGACGTAAATGTAGGACTGTTCAGCATCCTAATGAACATGGAATCCCAAAGTCATATGTTACATGCTTCTAAAACAGGCTTCCTTTGTTTTAGGGGAAAAAAAAGGCAAAACCAAACCCACACCAATCACAACATTTTATAGTTACCATAAAAGTAAAAAAAAATAAAAAATAAGGGCTACCACAGTTGCAAGCAGCTGTAACAAAGCATTCAGCAACATCTAAAGCTAAACAGCTAAACTCAAGTCGTCCTTCTTTCTTCCCATTATTAAAATGCAATGCACATCAGGAATACTCTGTTGTCTACTTCAGAAAGTTGATAATAGTCAATTTATAATTTTTAAGCACTAATAAGGTAACACATAGAGTTTATCCTCCTGCTCATCACCAGTGTTGATGAGCTCCAAAACTGGGAGATAAACCCCCCCACAGATATAATAAAGTAAATACTAGTGACTCCCCTTGGCTATCCAGAGCTTGTCTGGAGGAAAAAGGATGAAGCTTAATGTCATTGCTAGACAAATTCTGAGCCTCCATTGTAACTTCTGCTATTTAATGTATGAAACATTGCAAAGTAAGATGATTGATTGTTTTCTTGCATTGGAGATACTGCTGGAGCCACAAATGAAGGAAAGTGCATAGGGCATAAGAAGGTGGGGTATGATTTTAGTGAGAATAAGTGTAGGAATGTGACATAATATAAACAAGCCATCTAACTTTTGTATAATCATAATGAATTGTTATAGCCTGTGTTTACAACAGTGCCAGCAAGTGCATATTTTTTCACTTTTAATAATTACAGGAGGTTTAAAAGAAGACTTCGGACTCTTTTCTCAAATGCATTCAATATTTGGCAAATGTATTATTTAATAACTTTCTAACAGCATAATATGCATTAGAGATATCTCATCATATACAGAAAAATTTCAGATATTGATCAAGGTGAAGTAACCTCCCAGAAGTCCTCTGTGCTGCTGCTGTTTGAGTCAAAGACAACACTGCCTCACTATTTTGCTGCAGCAAGCTGTGAAAACCTACTGGAGTAACCACATCCCTGACACAGTGTCCCTGTGGGTGTATTGCAGGTAGATCAGACTGCAAAATGGAGGTCCACCTGAAGCACCTCAATCCTCCCTCTACAGGATACTTTGGCTTTTGCTTAGGACAAAATTCTCCCATTTTCTATGGACTAGAACTTCCATGGACTTTCCATGGACTCAACTTTCCATCGACTGTATTTTATCTCATTTTAGCAATCTCTGAAGTGCTGGGAAGTGTTCCGCATGGCACTTTTCAGAGATATTGCCCTGGCTTTTCTTCTGCCAGCTACAGAATACACATAACTTTTCCAAACCCACGAGGAAAAATCAAAACTCCATCCAAATATAAAGAAGGGAGCTGCTAAGTCTAGAGGCCCTTCAGGTGCATATCTAAGACTTGGATGGATTAGTTTTATTTACGACTGCGGTATTTATATGCCACTATACTCCTCTAAAATTGCAAATATGATCATCTGAAAAACTAAGAGCCCACTAACAACATGGCTACCAGAAGTCTCCAGGCATTTCAGTTTCTGCTCTGCTCAGCAGGGCACTGGATGGTCTGAGAGGTGATGGCAGCCATGCTCCTGACAATTCCAAAAAAGCAGGCACCTGCTTCCCATGACTTTGCACCTCTACCCTCTTCGATCAATGGAAAGCTGCTTCTGGAAGAATCATTTAAAATAGACAGCCAGCTCTGGGAAATGGAAAGGCCAACGGGGATGAAATTAAGAAAGAATTGTAGAGCAATTAAGATCAAGTTTTCCAGGAGGACAGATTTTGCTAGTTGACATCCAGCTACACCAGTATCTCTGCTTCTTTAGGTAGCAACACATACAGTTCTGAGCCATGAATCTGAAGAGATGTGCCACATCATACTGACCTTCCTGAATGGCTCTGCTGATTAAAGCTTCAGGTGAGAAGCTTTAACTTAAGCTTTTATTTCTCAGGATAAAAACGAGTTCAAGCAGTAAGAAGTCTCAGGAAATTCTCAGTAAAGGCTTTGGCTGTCATTTATTTTTAGTGCAGTGGGTGCTTCACAGTTCTGATTGTATAAACAGGTAAGTAATTGTTTGTTTGTGATCCTAATTTTTCCCCTTAGAAGTGACAGGACTGCTTTTATGCACATGTCTATTTGAAGTTCGTGATATGTACATTACAAGAGTGACACAGCTGGTTTCATTCCAGCAAAGATTTCAGTAATTGAACTAGAATCGGCAAACTTGTTTAATTCACAGTTTAAAACAGTGACATTCAGTCCCATATTGCTAACAGAATACACCACAGTATTTTAAGAATTGACAAAAAATAACAGCTTAAATACACATGAATATGCATGCTTATGCAAACTGATACACACACACACATGCAGAGCGAAATATAAAAGTCCTAAATTCACTAGATGTAACATAAGCAGCACAATCCAAGCGGACTGGTGATGGCAACAGCATGCAGAAGGATGGCTGGTGCTGAGACTTGCTGCCAGATAGGTGTGAGTGAGGGGACAGTGGCTCTGAATGCCCATGAGAGGACATGCTGCTAGCAGCCTGGCTCCAGCTCTGATGCACAAAGGCAACGGGAGACCCAGCTGCACGAGTCACAGCCATATGTGCAAGGCAGAGGTAGTAGCTGCATCTGCTACAGCATGCCAGGAAATAACTTACTGCTCTCCAACCAAAACCCTAGCAAACACTCAGATCATCACCAAGCCTGATCGCAAAGGAAGGACAGACTGCTGTGGGAACCAGAACTGCTTCTAAACCTATCTCACTGCACACATGAGAGCCAGTGCCACCCACCACAACATCACTGAATGCCACACTGCCAAACACCATGGCAACAGCAGTGGCTAATGGACCGTGTTTATATGAGCCTCGATGGTGTGGATGCAGCTTTGGGCCATAGTGAAAAATCAAAACCAAAACACACTGTCTCCCATGCCCAAATACACCTTCCTACTCTCCCCAGTAATGCTAGAAACTGAATTTTTGCTACTCAACTTTGTAGTTGTCTGCCAAGAAGACAGGGAGACCAATAGGCATCCACCATTCACCCTGATTATGCTGAAGCTCAGAGACCCACAGGACTAAGCAAAGGCAGCTTTCACAATGCAGCAGGACTAGGATGAGGTTTAAAACGTTACACGAATCCCCCTACTTTCAGCAGAATTTGGGAAGAAAAATAAAACAACACTAAAATAAAGTCAGAGCCATGCATGAGGCCAGTAAGAAAGTCCCTTCTAAAAGCTATCCCAAAAGCTTCATCTCTGCAGGCATTTCACAAAAGCAGAAACCCTGTCTGATGAAAAATATGTGGCCAAGTAATTTGCTTTGCTCTGCACCATGTCCCTCTAACAAAATACAGTTCTTGTTGACACCACCTTTTATTTTTTTTTTTTGGTACTTTTCTGGGAGGAAAGACACTATAAGAAGATGGTGTGGGAAGCTTAGATTTCTTCTAAGTCTTGAACTTGGGAGTAATTTGCTTTGTTCGCTCTTCACCCTTGCTCTTCTTCTTCCACCCCCCAAACAGATAACCTATCAGTACTTAAACAGGCAAGCAGGGAAGAGTGGGAACTTCTTTGTAGTTACGGTCTTTTGTAAGTGTATTTGGTTTTTTCCCAGCATGTTTATTTTTAACTGGTTTAAACACTCAGCAAAATCACGTAATTGCTCCCAGCCCTGGCCTTACGGCAGAGGCACCTCGCAGGGTGGTGAAGCTGGGCTGGCAGTTTGCACAGCTGCAGCAGGGGTGAGCTCTCACAGGGCTCACTCAGCATGGGACAGCATCTCCCACACCAATTGCCACCAGCAGCGAGAGCTGTGGCCACATCTGGGACAGCAGCAGATGTCTGCTGCACAGAAACACCCGAAGAAGTAAGTCCTACGTTCACTGCACTGATGTGCATTTCATGGTTGGTATCATTTACTGCTGGAAGGTTGGCACTAAGGGCAGAAGGACACACAGCTGTGGTGGGTTCTGCCAGAGGTGCTGTTTTTCTTCAGGTCCCAAACATATACTGGGAGATTCTGCCCTCAACATAGCCCACTCTTTCTTGCCTTGTCACACAAGATTTTTACAATCTGAAAGGCAGGCACCTCTTTAATAACACATGAGTTTTCAGTGTTGGACTTTAACAGTGCCTTTTGCAGGAGTCAAAATAAAATATGCAAGTTATAAACAGAAACAACAGAAGAGAGACATTCCCCAAGAGCACACTGAGTGTCAGCCCACTGCAGTGGTCTGTTCAGGTTAAAGCTGAGCTGCACCTCTGTTTTTCATCCCTCTTAAGCTTGTCACTGCCTTGCTTTGTAGCTTTCTAGAATCACACTGGATATGGTCACTGACACACTCTAAGGGATTTTTTTGTAGGCATCCTACTATTAATAGAGCAATTTGCTTCCCCCACAGAGTGTATCTATCTACTTGAATGCCCTCACCAGGGAGGCACCTTAGGGCTGAGCACACAGCACCTCGGTGCTCTGCAATCCTGCCAAAATTACCTGCTCCTACTTATGACCGGGTCAGAGCTCTTCCCTCCTGTCATTGCTACATCAGTCTGAAGAGAGAGAGAGGAAAAAACCCCAAGAACTCTTGCAGCCAGGATTGCTGGAAAGCTAGAAACTGGCATCTCTATTGAAACTGGGTTGCAATCTCCAGAACAGAAGTAGTTGCATTCACTCCAAATGAAAAAAAAAACAAAAAAAACCCAAAAAAAAACCCAAAACCAAAAAAAAAAAAAAAACACCAAAAAAACAAAAAAAAAATCAAAAATCAAAAAACAAAACAACAACAACAAACTAATCCAAAATAAAACCTTCAAAAGACAAGTTGCATTAGCCTAAAAGCATAGGTTTTGTAAATGGAAAAGCTCAGAAAAATATTATCTTTCTTCAAAAATGCCTTAATTTTCTCAAGAACTTTTCGCAGTGCCCTGCAGCATCTGGGAGAAGGTTCTCAATAACAGTAAGGGTCCTTGATGCCACGGTCACCTTCAAGGAGATGCCTCAGAGCATGAAGATGGCTGGAAAGGGTGACCTCACACTACACAAAACACCCTTCTAGATCTATGACACATGACAAGTAGCAGTGTCACTATTTCTCCACTAAAAGACAAAACTGAAGGCAGTTCAGAGTCTCATGTAGGCCATGAAAAAGCTGGTGTTTCCAAACTGAACGAGACTTTCAAAGATATATATTTTTAATTTTTTTCCACATGCTTTAGTTCCAACAGACGTTTACAGATTTCCCTTTTGTTTCCAAGGCTGCGACTGTGCAGGGCTTTGCCTTCCTCACGGGATGGGGAACCAAAAAAGAAAGCAAGAACGCTTTCTCCAAGAGCTCCTTTTAGAGTCCTCTTTGATATACAGAAAGCCACGCTTCATGCTGATGACAGCCATGGGTACAGGTTACTACATGTTGCATTACACTACAAATATGCCCTGATTTTAGTGGGATTCTCTTTTTAAAAGAGCAGTATTTTCTACAATGGTTTGCAATCTCAGAGTCTACAAAATATAAAATACAACCAGTATCTTGTCTCAGTCTGTTCTGTGTTTATTAGAAAAGAGGCTAAAATATACAGTCTATAAATTCAAATGAGCATTAGTATGTGCTTTGCTACTGTTCTCGTGATCTTTCACTGGACAGTGTTATTCCTGAATTGAGTACTATTTTTAAAAGGAACCTGTTGTTCTCCTTAAAATGTCATGCATTCCTTTAATGCCCATAAGCCAACACTGAACAATGAAAACCATTTTATCCTTCTGGAACTCATACTTTGAAAACTTAGTTCTACAAAAATAAATTAGTTGAAAATAATTTTTCATTAGAGGTTTTGAATTCTAGTAGGTTCATAGTGCTCATCTGCCTTGTTTTTGGGCTACAGGTAGTATAGGAGCAATATTATCACTACTCAGGCAATAGTGGTTTAATCTTAGTATCGGGAGTAATGTTCTGTTATGGAAAAAAGTTCTATGTCAGCTGCTTCAGAGAAAATAGAAAAAAATAATTAAAAAAAAAAAGCTATCAATTCCTATCAAAAGTAAAATAAGTGCTTTTCTTCCTTGCTTTTAGATTTCACCTCTAAAAGTCTAAAGCACAATTGTAAAGTACACAGGGCTGCTAAGAACTTGAGCCAAAACACTTGCACACTTTGAGCCAGGAGCTTATTTGGATATAGAGGTTGCCTATGCAGGAGACAGCTCTTGCTCCACCAGAGGAAAATGCTAATGCTCAGAAGGGTCAGCACAGTCTGACTATGCTTCCTTCCCTTAAACCCTACACACTGATGGGGCTGTGTATGTGTCCACAGGGGGAATCACTTGGCAGGAAACACACGGTCTGATTCAGGATGCATTAATGTTCTTTAGATTCAACTCTCAGAGCTTGGTCAACTTAAGGTAAACTTAAACGCAAGATGTTAACAAAAAGTAAGATTCGTATATTAACAGGATACACATGATGCACTTGCTATAAAAATAAATCTGAGTGACCAAAATAATGCTCTTATTTCTAATAATAGGAGAGAAAATTACAGTTGGCAAACTTAAGAGACAATTAAGCCAGTGTTTCAGAGAACTCCAGATCACTGCCAAAGCAAATATTCAGATAAAAGAATACAGCTTCCACTCCCTGCTTCCTTATTAATTGTGTTTTTTTCTCTGGCCATTACAAATATGTTTGTAAAATAAACTCCGAAAATATATGGGCCTCTGTTTTTTATTTGCACTTGATTGTTGTTTCTGACGATGCTACCAACTGCTGAAGAAAAAAGGATTGCATTAATACCCACTCTATAAATAATGTGATGAAAAAAAAAAAGAAAGAAAAACCACTGCACAGCAAGGTTAAACGAGGACAATGCAGGAAATTCACGGTATAAGGGACTGTGAGGCCTCTCACTTGGCTTTCCAAGTGCAGGCTTCTCATTGCATTTTACTAGCTGATTAACGAGGTGTGTGGCAATTCATCTGGAGCTACAAAGTTCCTTTGATCCACCCTTCTTTCAAGCACTCCTGCTAGCAGACAAGAGAAGTTCTTGGCTGCTAAAATCCCCGTGTCCAGGAGCATGCTGCTGGGGGGCCAGGCTGGAGACCAGAGGCACAGGGACCCATGCTGGAGGGAGAGGTCTAACCATCTCATCCACTCCACAGGGCTGACCACTCACACAGCCTGAGGGGCTGTCCCCTACCCAAGGGCCTGATTTGGGGCACACTGCTCCTGCCAAAGCACATGTAAGCTGGCAGTGTGCTTTCTGCATGCCAAGCCATGTTTCTGTGAGAACCTGAGGAATCTCACCACTCCACATCTTGCTGGGACAGGCAGCATGGGTATTTCTGAACATATATGCTGGCTTTGGGTAAGCCTTCCACCTGCAAAAGCCCTCTTTGCCCTTGCATGCACAGCTATCAATAATTTCGATACAAACAATCATCTCAAATACTAACACCTTCAGTTTGTTCTTGGATACTTCACCCTGTGCCATTAGGGAGATATGTGCAAAGCCCACTGGACCGACCATCCATTATGATTGCCAGAAGTGGGAATCTAGACCCCATGATCTAAAGGTCCCTCTAATCTATAGGCTACAAAGGCCACGGTAAAGCTTTGTATGGCAGGATAGGCTACATGGTCCTGGCTTATGTGCAGCTTAGAGTGGGTACCTTGGTGTTTTGTTTGCAACTTCAGAATGACACTAAATAATATCATCTAAAGCAATGCCCTCAAAAGCAGGGAATGTCACAAAAGAGGCAATTTGTCATAAATGTTCTTTCTTTTTCCACCTTCACTTTAGACCAAAATCCTAGAAGATGTCCTTATCTTGTGGCTTTAGAAGCCAGTTCCAAGCAGCAGGGAACAGATTATGAGAATCTGTGTAGAGCAGGGCAGGAAAGAGGCAGGAAAAGCAGTGTGATAATAGAAGAGAGCAGCTTTCTTGATCAAGAGATTACAGTGCCTCTGGAGAGCAGCTGGGATCTCCATCTGTACCAAAAGAATGGAGACATGATGGTTCTATAAGGGTCTCTGAGATGAGATGAAGCAGTCCTCTATGCCAGCTGAGCATCAGAGCAACTGCTGATGAGGCTTACAGTCAAATATCATCCAGAACTGAGTTCTGTTTTCTTGTGCAGTGAGCCTGCTTCTGCTTCTGTAATCAAGAATCTAAATTTTCTAGAATAACCCTATCTGACTTACATCTACTTCCTCCCCAGTAACAGGGTAATCTCAGAGGAATCAGAAGCACTGAAACACTCAGCTCACTGAGGAGTATGCGTATATTTTGGGAATGACCCAGGGGCCTAAGCATAACCATCTAGTGTCACTTCAAATACACTTTAGGATATCTGAGACTTCCCAGGGAGCTAGCAGAGTGACACAAGCCCTATGTTAGACTGTCAAGGGATGGGACAGCCAATGTCACCTCAACTGGCACCAAACAACTATGAACCCCAGCTGTCGCTCTCAGTGTCAGGGTTGCCCAAGAAATGAATTTGAATTCCCAGAATATGAATATGCATTTTTCTCTACCAAACTGGGAAGGGCATTTTAAGAATAAAAATCTACCTTTGGCAAGTCTAAACCTGCACCCTTTTAGCAAAGAGCAGCTGGTGAGAAATACCTTATGAGTTAAAGCTTACCCATGAGCATCAGTATGAAGCTGTTTAGTAAGATGGAGACAAAAAAGGGGAACTCCAGTGGCACCCTGAAGCACAGAACTCTTCCAAGGAGCCAGAACTGCTGCTGCTCCTGGCTCACCTGGAAGGTGACACTCACCACAGCCTGCTCTGCCACTGAGCTTTTGAGCCCATTAACTGGAAGCTGATGCTGCTGTCAATGACTAAACTCACAGTTAATGTTTATGGATACCTAGCTTTAATGGAGTTTCCCGCTCCCAACACCACCATGCACAGCACTGACCAGCTTGTCACAGCAACTACGTGAATCATTTTCAGTACAAGCTGTGCACAGGTCTCAACGATGTGCAGTTCAATGGTAACTTTCTGTTAAGAAACCAAACATACAGAGCAAAACAATAAAGGGACTGCAGTGTTAAAGATTTGTGTATAATAATGACCAAGAAGCAAATGCATTTGTTGAATTTTCTAAGAAGCCTGTCTTATGCTATGTTCTAATAGTAAGTAATAGGAGATAAATTGAAGTTGACAGGAAACAGCATAACAGCCAGTTTCAAACAGAAATTTCATTTACTCAGTCCTGCCTGTGTTTGATTAAATTCTTTTCTTAAATAACATCCAAAATTACTTTTCCCAGCTCAATTAAGACAGCAAAGAAGGCAATCTGAGAAACAGGAAAAAAATACCAAGTGAAGTGGGCAGATGTAGATGAAATGGAGCAATTCCTCCACACTGATTCTTTCACACCATGACAGCCATCAGCCATGCTGGTGTTGGTTTCCCCTGATACATGTCTTTCCTGTGCAGTGAAAGGTGGGGAGACAAGCAGGCTGCATTGTGGTTCAGGGAGAGACTGATGCTGCTCTCTTTTTCAACTGGTAGAGTATTTTCCACAATTCTCACCATCATTTCCTTGAGACATATTGTGACGTTTCCCTTAGAAAATCTCCTTTGCATCAAACAAATGCATCTTCTCGTAAAGTCAGTTAATTGATATTCCCTTGACAAGGTATAGAGCAGCATGTGGCAACACCTATTAAACTGTTCTTGAGAAGGCAGAAACTATCTCTGTTTCTGGCCTGGGTGTATCTGGGAAGACTCATGTTGCTCATCAAAGTCACAGGTAGAAGAAGCCTCATTCTCCATGGATGATGTCCTTGCAGGAGGCTGGAAGCATCTCTGTGCTGTCATGAGCAACTAAACACCCTTTTTCAGTCAAGGTCTCTGCACCAGGAACACTGGGCGCGTCTTCAGAGAGGAGTTAATGCTTCACCACCTCGTTCTTCAGCTGCTGATGTCGGACTTGGGACCCTTTTAAATTCAGGCTACCTATCTACCCCTGCCACCCTGTGGCTTTTTTGCAGTCAACACACCCCTGCTCACCCAGAGGTCTGCAAGGCTGAACTTCCAAACCACTGGGGTTGAGCTTGGGTACAAGATGAAACTGCTCCCTCAAGGCTTTCTAGTTCACGTCACACATGCACAGATGTAGTCGAGACATCACAATGTTTCGCCTGTTCATTTTCATGCTTCTGAAATGCTCGTGTTGATGCACAAATAGTTCCAAAACAGCTGATATGCTCCAAAATTATCAAAATGAAAGAGTATGCTTCCTCAATTCAATGCTTTAGTTTCAAAATGTTCTTTGCATAAAAGACAAATATACTCAAACGGCAAAAACCCCACAACCCCCCTTGAAATTCATCTTCTCATTCAGCCTAAAATAAACGCAGTTGTTAATTATCATCCAGGATTCACTGAAATAATTTTGAGGACTTGACCCCAAAGGATTTTACAAGAGTTTCTGGACATGCTGACAAACCAGGATCATCCCAGGTTCACGTTCAACACTATCAATTTCCATTGCTGCCAGCGTGAAGTAGAGATGCTAGGATGTTAAAAACAACGCAGCTACACTTACGAGCATTCCCAATGGTGCTTACAAAAAATCACTACCAGAAACAATTTGAGTTACTAAATATATTCAGTAAAACTCGCAAAGCATGCAAAAGCCAGCCTCGCAATAACAAATGCCTGCTTAGTAACTGGATCCATTCTGAGGTTGTCCTGGATGTCATTTTTCTTGCAGGAAAATGACATCCCTTAATGAAGACCACAAATGGATGGGAAGAAAGATGAGGATGTTGAGGAAATGTTTTTTTTATTCTGTAATTATAACTAAATTTTAGAGATTAAACTGATCATTTAATGACTCTTCCCAGTTTGAAAAAAGGACTCAGGAGGAGATGCGGCCAAACAGAGGCAATTGTCATATCCTGTCTCTGATAAGCCCCCAGCTGCTAAAAGCAGTGCCTGCTTGGTGGGAGCCCCCAGAGTACCTCCCAAGGGGCTGAGCCCCTCACATGCCTCATGCTGTGCACTGCCAGCAGGGAGTCTGGGAACACTTCCAGCCAGCTGCATTTGGGGCATCTCTCTAGGTAGGCACAGTGCTACCAAACCAAAGTGCTTCAAAATGTGGCTTAGGACCACAAAACCTTAACATGAAGTGAAGAGTCCATGAGGAATCACAGGGCAGCCAGCAGCTGGCTGCTGAGGTGCACCAGAAGCAGACGCGGACCTGCCTGCCTGCATGGCCATGCTCATCCACACCTCTCTTCTACCTGAGGCTGACATCTAAAAAACTGATGGGAACTTCTCCCTCTCTCCCAAGTCTGGCACCATTGTACAACATCAGAAGTTATTAATGGGAGACAGCATAAGTGCATAAGACTCACTCACAGCAAAACAAGCTAAGAATAAATGTCTTTGAGTAGTTTCTACTTGCCCTTAGCTTTCAAGACAGCTTTCTGGAAGCCACAACACACTAATTTTTTTTCATTGTAGATGACAGCTGCAATCCTCATGTGCATACATCCCCCATGAGCATAAGATTAGGGCATGCAAGGAACAGGGCAAGAATCAGTGTGACTTCACAATAGGTAATAGCCATGGGATGGACAAGAGGGGACCTCACTACATCATGGAAAGGACTTTTTCAGCAGCAGAGGTCCTGATGGAGAGTGAATGTGCTGGCAAAGTGTAGCGGGGGAAGCACCACCAGCACCATTGACACAAGAATGATGCTTGCACCGTGTAGCTTCATATCTGAATGTGTAAGAACAGCTGCGTACACTAACATCTTCACCTGAATTAAGAAGCATCAGCCTCCCAAAAGGGGGAAAATAAATGAATAAATAGTTGAAATAGGAAAAAACCTATTGAAGCTGAATCAAATATATTGCAAGAAATTACGGTCAACTAAGAACTCCAAACTTGTGTACTGGAGCTTGTTTTCCATTCATGCAATGGAACCGCAGATTTCAGGCTGAGAGAGTTGGGCTTGTTCAGCCTGGAGAAGAGAAGGCTCAGGGAAGACCTTAGAGCAGCTTCCAGTACCTAAAGCAGCCTACAAGAAATCTGGAGAGGGGCTTTTTATAAGGGCATGTAGTGACAGGAAAAGAGGGAATGACTTTAAACTGAAAGAAGGTTGGTTTAAATTAGACTCTTAAAAAAGAATTTGGAAGAAATTCTTTACTGTGAGGGTGGTGGAACACTGGCACAGGTTGCCCAGAGAAGCTGTGGCTGCCCCATCCCTGGTAGTGTTCAAGGCCAGGTTGGATGGGGCTTTCAGCAACCTGGTCTACAGGAAGGTGTCCCTGCCCATGGCAGGGGGGGTGGAACTGGATTATCTTTAAGGTGTCTTCTGACCCAAACCATTCTGTGGTTTTAGGATTCTATGAATGCATTTGCAGTCAAAATCAGGCAATTCCTAACATATTGAGGAGAATCCACCAGCCTGTACTAAGGGCATTTAGCCCGAAGTTTTGCAATCTTTATCTGCTGTTTGTAAATGACTTGTGATTTATTTCCCCATTGAGGAGAAGGCAGGCCAATCTAAAAATAAGTTTTACGAACAAAACCACAGAATTACATTTTTATCTTCAGCACTTGACAATTTTTAGGCTGCAGTTCCAAACCACCTCTTTTTCCTTCAGCACAAAGAAGCTGCAAAATATTTTGCTGAAGCAAAGTCAAGTAATATATATATTTGATAGATGTACATAAGTACATCCATTTGTCCCTACCACTGAATATGTTTAAGACACTGTGTTTGGAATAACATCCGGATGCCTCATTTTCAAGTGAGAAAATCCTAACTGATTAATATGGCAAAAAATACTGCTCATAATGCAAAGCTTTCTCTTCCACTGCTGCTCCTCTCCCTAAATCAAGCAAATATGGTTGCTTTTAGTTTCCTTCAGAGGTTGTGCCAAGAATTGAAAAGTAACAGGAAAAGAAGTCTTTCTTGGTAGATTTTCATCAAAACAGTATCCTTTCAAGCACAATGGTGTGCTGTTATTTTTAAAGATTTCAAAAAAGAAAGCATCAGGGTTATTCTGCAACAAAAGTTCCTATGAAACTGGATGGACTGTGTTAGTCAATGTGTGCTGCTATAGATCTTTCCTCCTAAAGAAACTCTATTTAACTTGCTGAAATGGTAATGTTCTAATTGGATAAAATCACTCTGTAACATCCCTGGCTGGCAAGCATAAGCCCAGAGGGATTCCCAGAGGAAAAAAACACCAAGCAAGTGCAACATGAGTCCATTCAATCCGCTGGGCTGCCCATGTGCCAGACGGGCGATCAAACAGGGACCTGCAGGATACACTGCCTGTTTGCCCCTCGGCCAAGGACAATGCCAGCAGTATGGTAATCTCACAGGGGAGGAGGAGTACCAGAAATATCAGAGGATGAAGTGAAGGAGCTGAGGAGGAGCAGGGTGCAACTTAAGAAGCAGCAGAGTTCATTAGTTCCTTTCCTCGTGGGACAGCCACTGATTTTATCTTCTATAAATAGTATGTATATAATATATAAAGTAGAGCAAAGCCCTGCTCTTTTAGTCTCTATCCCTGCAGATCTGCAGGCTGTGAAGAGCCAATTAAGAAACAAATTCACAGCTATTAAAAGCACGTGGGTGTGGGCATATGTACGCACCCCTGAGGAGCACTGTGCTAGCATGAGCAATGCCCAGTCTCACCATATGTGTGGCAATAAAAGAGCATGGCTGTGTGTGCCTGCAAGCCAGAGAGGAACACTCGGGCAGTGGGCTTGATGCACTCATTAAAGCAAAGCATCTGATGACTCCTCCACACCTGCAGCGGCTCAAGCTCCCCACCCACGGGGCCAAACCTTGTCTTCTATCAGCAGACACTGTCTCTATACTATTTTACTCTCTAAAGCACCAATCTAGAAAGTGTTATTTCTCCTACAAAGCAAAACCCTCCTGGGTACCTGCTTTGCAGAGCAGCACTTACTCAGCAACAGCCTTCCTCTGTCACATGTGGTCGGGTAAACCATCTAACAGCCCAAACCCTCACTCCCTCTTCACTGTGTTAACTTCACTGCATTTCAGGGCTTTTAATTATAGCTGTTCCTCAACCAAAGAGGCCCCCCACGACAATGACAGCTGTCAGGAGCCCCCAGCGTATCTCCACGTCAAAGGGTAGTCAGTTATCTCTCTGCAGGGTTTCCAAATAAGCCTCTATTCTCACAGCAACCAAATGTTTCATTTTAGGCATTTTATCTGTGTAAACCAAACAGATAACAAGGAGAGCAAAGACCTTTGAGATATTTATGAATAAGTTAAAGTCCTAAAGCTTTCTACTGCACAGTGATAAGGAGCAAATTCTCACATGAGATGCCAAGGCATGTGGAGGAACTGATTTTATTCAAGTTCAAAACCTGTAGGTTTGCATACAGACAAAGAAAGTAAGCAAAATGAGCTATATACAAATTTAAACATGGCTACTATATGCCATGAATGCAATATGCAATAAATTAATGTGACAGACATAAAGACTAAAACAAGATGAAAGTTTCATCAGCCAAACCTAGAAACAATGAGAACAAGCTGATCTACTGATTATT
>JBCJKH010014154.1:0-12974 GCA_039877255.1 Loriculus beryllinus | reverse complement strand
TCCAGTTACAAAGGTAAACAATTGAACCTTTGATTTGTACACCTCTTTCAATTCCTTTCTGGGCCCAAATTCCTGTCTGCTAATAAAGAAAGCTGTCGTAAAATGACCAGAGGTTGAGTTCCTCCAAGTTGGGGTGAACTGCCAGCAGACTAAAGCATGTCATGTTATCTTCTAACTAGAGGCAGGGATTCTCATTTCCTTCTTTTATTTAATAAGAACTTGCCTATTAATGGAAAACTCTCTCTTCTGCTTTCATAATTAGTTTTAGAAAATCAATATTGAAAGCTAATTTTCATGATTGTCTTCTGCCACACAGACTTTGCTTATA
Source organism: Loriculus beryllinus (assembly GCA_039877255.1). NCBI lineage: Eukaryota > Metazoa > Chordata > Aves > Psittaciformes > Psittacidae > Loriculus > Loriculus beryllinus. The sequence goes on along the minus strand of JBCJKH010014154.1, from coordinate 12,646 downwards.
TTCAGTGACATAAAACCCCGACATTTCTTTGAAAGTGGGACTTTGGGACAGTCTTGTCAGAGAAACCGGATCTGTAGAGCATATGTGAACCAGGATCTGTATCATCTATCACAACTGACCTGTGTTATTACTTGTGGCCTAATTTGCTTTTCTATCCTATTTTATGTAATAAAATGTCAGTTTGTTTGCTGTAACAGAGCTATTTACTATTGTGATAATTCATTTGGTCACCACACAGCTTTGAGTTGCTTGATTTTAATGTGTGCATTTTAGTTTTAAGGCTCACAGTACTTTTTCTGACTCGTAAGTGGCTCCTACAGCCTGAAAGTTTTTTATTTTTTTTCTATTTTTCAATTAAGAGTAGTAATGAAAATAACTTCACAGTCACATGGAAAACCTTACAATTTAGTTTTGAAAATGCTTATGTTACTAGTTCTTATTCAAACAAGAAGCCCCATTGGTGTAAATAAATCCAGGATGTAGGATAGATAGAACTCTTGCTTAACAACAGTTCACTCACAGGCTCCAGCTGTGTGTTTGTTCAGAAAAATGAAGGTAAAGTACAAAACTCACCTGTTGCCCTGCATGGCCTAAGTAGTTCATGACAGCAAGGACAACTACAGCACCAGTTCTACTTTGCAAGCTTCAAGTAACCATTAACATGTTGACCCAAGCAAAGGCATTCGTTACCTTCAAGGAGGTGCTCAGCTGAGCAAAAGATCAGGTCATAAATATTTAATTGTTCATGAGCACAAAATAAACAAAACCATACTATTGTGTACCTACAGGAAATATCATTAAAGTGATTGCTCTTAGAGGTGGATGGAGTGCTTAAGAAGAAATTTTTTCTGACACTAGACATCAGCATTTGATGTGAACGCAGATTCTAAACCTGGGACAAAAGAATTTCCAATGGGGAAAGCTTCTTTGAGGCTTTAAAGCTATAATCAAAAAGAGAGCTTTTCAGTGGTAACTGATACATTTAACTCCGAGTCTTGAAAATATGGAGCACAGTGATCACAAATGTGCATTGAACCAAATCCATTGTGGTAGGTATCGACAGTCTGCAACTGAAACACATATGTTAGTATCCATCCCTGGTACGTATTAAAGTCCTAAGCTACAAGGATATTGTGGTTCAATATAAGGGTAAGTTTGATCCTAACATTTATAGCTCTTCAAGAAACATAAAGATAAAATACAGCCTGAAAGAATAAAGAAAAGCAGTCTTCATAAACTGTAATACATTCATGATAACATCTGCTATAGTATCTAACACAGATAATTTTTGAAAAGTTAAAAGCTTTATTTGCCCATTAACTCACGGGTACTTTTTTACACTTATCATTTTCCTAGAGGCTAGAAAAGTAGAACAAAGCCAAGCCTTTATTTGCTTAGCAACCTATCAAGCTATTGCACAGAATTATTTTTAAGTAGATCCAGTGGCAGCTCTTTTGAGTTACATGTGGAGTTTTTGTTTACCTTGCTGTTACAGCAATAATAGCAAGGTGGGGTCTTATTCACTCAGTAGGTAGGACCCTAAAATTCTGAGTGCTTTACTGTTTACCAAGTCAGCAGACACATGAGGGCTGGGTTGGACCATGTTTGCCCAAATCCTGGTCCACTGACAACTAGGTGTGGCCTTTTTGGACTGTTACTCACAGAGTTTTGACAGAGAAGCTCAATTTCTTAGCTGCAGTGCTTTAAGAAAATTACAGAGATGTGGAGGGATAAACTAATACAATGATGGCAATATGTATTAACTGGGAATATTTTGCTTATGGAAACTATATCTGGATGCAATGACCAGAGGCTAGAAATTAACAGGCTGTGACAAACAAAAAAATCTAATTGTGCTAACTTTGTGGGCAGCAGTTAAATAAAGGGAACATCTGTTTATCAAAGCCAATGTACTGCTTCTAATTAAACCATCATCTTGCTTGATGCTAAATTAGTAACTTGGAATGCAAATCACACCCTTAAATGGACAGACTTTAAGACTTCTCTCTCCAGTCTGCTATACTGTCAGAGAAAAAACTTAAAATTTCCTGTTACATATTTTGAATAGGTGTTGTGTCATAATTGTAGTTGTGAGAGAGACATCATATAAAGCAGTTCTTGATGCAATGTAAGTTTAAAGATACAATTTAATATCTTAAGGGAAAATTTAACTGAGCAGGAGTTTAGCTGCTGTGACCTTTAATCAAGGAAAGTTTTCATATTGTTTACAATAACAAAAATTTTCAAATATTTGGAAGAACAATGGGCAGTTTGAAGTATTCTTAGTTATGATGATAAGATCTGAGCCTTGGAAGTAGGCTATTACAACTCTGAATGTCTCATGTCCTTCAGCTAAAATATTTTCATTGCATGTCTTATCTATTCCAAAGGAATTAAGACATTTCCAAGAAAAAGTAAAAACTTTTTTACACTGAAAAAAAAAAAAAAAAAAAAAAAAGAAGGATTCTCTATTCTGTTCTCTAGTATTTTTTTGGCCGGCAGGTGTGATGTTTGAAAACCCTTTAGAAGTACACTGCTCTGGCAAAGCTAGCATAAAGTGGCTACAGTAAACAATCCTCTTTTTTCCTCTTTCCTTCTGTCAACATGAGAAATATTCTGCATAGCCAAATCTACAAGAACACAGAAGGTCATAATACAAAACTTATCTTAAGGTCACTGCACATCATCCAAAATTATAATTTTCAAGATACTGGTAAAGTCAGTAATTTTAATAGCATGATGTCCTGATCTCCAGACGTTTCAGCCTTCCCAAGCTTCTCCCTTCCTGTGCCTTTTATTTTTAAGAGAACATGCCTGTCTTGAAGCAACAGACATATGCAAACCTATGATTGTCTTTTGTGATGCTGTTGCTGTTTGTAATTACAGCACCCAACCATCAATATACTCAACACTTCCTCTGGCTGGGTCAACCCATGGGATCCGAAGCAATAATTATATGTGTCCATAGCCACGGTGATCACTATACCATTTTCTATGCTGGCATTCTTGGATTTATTTTCTGTTAAACAAATGCATGAATTTATGCAGTTTCTGCATTGTTGTTCTTTTTTTGTTTGTTTCTTTCAAGAAACCATAATCTGATACCTTTAAAGAACAGCTCACATGGTATTAAGAGATCCTTTTTAAACTATCTGGAGGGGATAGAATTATACTTCACAATTAGCAGGTATGAATAATCTTAACTACTGACTTCATAAACCTTTTCTCAATAGCTGCTCTGGTGATCACAGTCAATGCTTCATCAAACCTTACAGGCTTGTTTAAATTTTTTTTTTTTGTTTTGTTTTGTTTTTTTTGTTTGCTTAAAAAGGATCTGCTCTCCTGGGCACAGTTTACAATTCAGTAATAGGGTTAGCATCCTTCTCCTATAAATATACCCTCCTCCTATAAATGAAGAAAGCATAGTAATAATAAATGAGGTGAAACTTTACAGAGTCAGGTATTAAGGCCAAAGTCATCTTCTCTGTGAGTATACTGAGAATTAGTAATTGTTGATGCCTGTATGCATAAAAGTGCTGGCTTCCACTTCTGATTAAAGATAATATGGCCTGCATCTGAAGTATCCACTCACAACCTAGTTTTATACGATCTAACACATTAGCATTGCCTTATTGCCTCTTTAAGTGCTTCAAGACAGCATTTTATTGCAACTAACTCTCCATATCTGTTGGACATCTTTGCATACTAATACTCCTAGTCCACTAGTCTGCTGACTTTGATTAGGCATAACTTATCTCTTCACATTTCCCCATCCCAATAAATCTGTTTCTTTGTTATGTTAGGGTTTTTATCTGTTCTACTTTTGCATTCAGAACTTTTTTTTTTTTTTTTTTTTTTTTTTTGCTATGGTACTATGTGCTCAGAAATTATTCAGAAACGAAGAACTGAAGGATGTCTGCTTCATTAACTGTTTCAGTTCTTACTAAAATATACTGCATAATTTGCATCTCTGCACAATGTATCAATCTGTTCTCATTGGCTTAAGGCACAGCTTTATAAAGGTGCTGTTCCTTGCAGGATGAGAATATATATATTTATTGAATATCTTGTAATGGAGAATTCACAGGGATGCAACCATTAGATTTACATTACAAATTTATGTCATTTAATTATTGCTAGAAATACATAATTGTTGCTCAGGATCGATAAATACCTGCTTATTCACTTTTTTCATAAAAGGAAACGTTACCTTTGTTCCACTGATCAGCAAACATCCTTTGAAAAGTGGGATTTGGATGAAGTAAAAGGTAAGAAAATCTACCAGAACACTGAACTTAAATCTCACGTAGTCTGGGAACCAGGCAGATGATTGGTTATATTGATATTGGTAACATTTGAGGTGGACTTAGTGATAAAGACAGAGACATTCTTGTGTGCTGCCTTGGCTTGACAATGAAAGGTCTTGCCCAGACTATGAGAAAGAGTTCTGCAAGACTCACACACAGAAACCTGTTTGATGTCTTCGTAGGTGACTGCACTTTCAATACCCAATGAAAACCTTAAACTTACAAACGCAACTGTGTCCATTCCTTTCAAAGCAGTACATTTCTATGCATTACTAATTGACTGAACTATACAGAAAAGTATGAGCTTAAAACTGTACTAACCACCGTATCAATGATGAAAACACAAATGTTCTTACACTCGGCACAATAATTGCAGTAATCTGTCCTCTAGTGTACTAAATATGCTTTTATAATGGGATAATATTCTGTTATGTGCTTAAATCTTTTGGTACAGTTAAACAATGAAAATATTTTAGTTCTTTATTTCTCATATTGCAAAACCACTTTGAGCATGATAAGTGGTGGTTGGTGTTAATGTCAAAATTACCACCGAGAAACCACTCAGCCAAAGTTATTACAAGTAAGAAGTCCCACAAGTTGACATTTTCAAAACACACCACCAAATTTTGTACCTCAGGTGGATGCGTCAGCTAATTTTTTTTAACCTTCATTTATTGACTAACACAGTGAAATAGTAGATGAATTTTTTCAGAAGCGTTAGTAGTTTCATTTTTTACAACCAGTGGGTTTTAAATAAACATATCTGCAAAGAAATAAAAGTTTTAACTGTACTTGACTGTATTGACTTCTGTTTCTCAAAAGCAAAGTGAGGCCTCAGCTCAGTTAGGCCTCAAAGTGGGCCTCAACTCAGTTATTCATCATGCTTAACTTGTCCCTCAAATAATTCTATCCAATTCAAAAAGCAGTATATATTTCTTCTGCCAACACTGATGCACTTAAATGTTAACCATGTATTGTTTGAAATTTTAAGCTGGTGAATCTCTTCTTTGTGTTCATACTGACTACAAATCTCAGAAAGATTAATGAAAGTGAAGAGACTAAATTCCAAATAATACTCCTGTTTTAATAGAGTGTGACTGTGGAAAGACAAAGTGGGAAGTTCCCAATGCCTTTGTCATTTTGGATATCTCCTTAACTTTGGTGTTAAAAAGGGTATAGATGAGGCCCTCAGAGATATGCTTTAGTGGTGGCCTTGGCAGTCCTGGGCTTATGGTTGGACTTGATGATCTTAAAGGTCTTTTCCAACCTTACTGATTCTATGATTCTTTCTATGATTCTATTTTTTTTAAAGTATACTCACAAAAGGGAAGCAATTTTAACTAATTTCAGATATGAAGACGTACGCCAACCAGCTGCTTCTGTTCACGTTAGGGGTAGGGAAAAAGATGGCAATTCATTCCATCTATGCTAGACTCTATGTTTGGATGGGATGAATCACCCTCTGGGAGTCTCTACCTCTTTATGATTATTACAGAAGCGCAGATGACTAGCTTAGACTCAATGCCTAAATTTAGATTGCTAAAATTGATGGGATGCATTCCACTTTGATTCATTCATTTACTTAATCCACTTAACAGAATGATCTATCAGTTGCAGTGGAAAAAGAAAAAAAAGAAAAAAAAAAAGTGGTGCAATTTTGTTGAAAGCTGTGATAGTATCTGTCCTGCCTTGAACAGGCTGGAGTTTAAGTAGTGTGCAGGTGAAATGAAGCATCATCACTGTTTTACACACAGGGAATTCAGGATGCAGAAAGACTATGTGAATTACTCTAATTTACACTAAAACTTTGTATCAGAGTAAAAAGACAGTGATAGCTTCTTAGGCAGCATAGAAAGCATTAGTCAGTTCTTCAGTAGAGCCTTTGTATTTCAGTTCACAAATAGATACAATATATGATGTAAAAATTCTGTTCTGTTATAAACATACTTGCAGTGGCTTGGACCAGAGGTATCTAAATGATCACTAATATCTCAGCATTCATTCAAGCAGTTACAGCCAGCCTATGACAACCTGATGACAGGGAAATCTACTGTGTTGCACTTACAGAATGAAAAATTGCTGTGTAGACTGACCTGTATTTATTCTAAAGCTACCTGTGGCAAAAAAAATAAACTTCAACGTTTTCCTGGTGTCGGAAAACATGATATTATTATGCCTGAAGATTTGAAAAAAGGGATTTATTTTGTCATGTTTTGCATTTAACCTTTGGCAATAGATGGATGTTATTAATCGCAGATATTTGACACTGAGAAAATGGCTTCCTGAGTCTTATTCATTACCCTTTGAGAATGTGTCTGGAAAACTCCTAACATGATGAAGTCCCATAAAACACGGCTACAGCTCTTAAAGCAATAATGTTTGTTGGAATACTATTTGAGAATAGCTAAAATTATCCTATTTTAAAAACTAATTTGTGCTTTTTAGTATCTTTCTTCCAGTTATTAATACAGAACTGTGTTAAGGCAATGAATTAAATCAGGATTTTGATATAAAATAAACTAAGGCCTTTTGGGTTAAATGGGAGATTTACAACAAATCCTGAGTAATGCAGTGCCACAGTGCAGAATGATTATCATTTATAATACCCATCTCATTCCTCCATTTGTTCATGTGTGTGAATATATAAGTTTGTGTGTGTTTGTATATAAGTGTATTTAAACATCCATATACTTGCAAGAGCTTTATGGAAACCATATATGCCAATTCCAATGTCAATTAATAACTTCAGTAAGCACAGCAGAGAGAGGATAGCCAGAAACTTTCCTGCTATTCTATATAAATAATATTTTGGAACATCAGTGGAATATTCAACTTAAGCTGCCACACATAGTAGAGGTAATTAACAGGTATGTGAAGCCTTACTTATCTGTATCCTTAATTTGGTCTGTTGCACACCACATTAAGAAGACTGCTGAACACCTTGTTGATGAAAAGTCATAAAAAATTCAGAAATACTATTCTTCTCAAATATGCAATTTTATAACCTGCTCTGTTACATTTTAATTTTGCTTGTTTGTGTGTTAAATTGTTCACAGTAAGTACAATTTACACAGATTATCAAAATACCAACATATGTAAACAGTGCATTAGTACCTGATTTTAAGAGCAAATGATGATGACCATAGATTCTTATAGAGGCTGTCTTATCAAATGAAATACAACAGTTCTCATTTGGTAAGTGTAATATTAGAAATATATTCTGGATTGCATTTATCTGCAAAAATCCATATTATCTGATCATATAATCATATAATCTGATATCCAGAGCCTCCTCCACCAGTATGTCAAACAATTTGCTTAAATCAAGATTAGTAAGTAACAAAATAACAGTGGAACCATGTATGTTTCCAGCCTGAATCTTTTCTTTGTATTGTCTATGAATACCCAAATATTCAGAATGCATAAGGTTGAAGAGTTGCAGTTTGGCAGATAGCTTGTGTAAACCACTGAATCATTTGCAGAGTGGCATTAAAGCACATTTATAATGGAGCCACAGGCATTCTTCCCTCAAATCTAATACATACCACTAAAAGCACTATCTTGAAGACCATCTGATAACAATCAACTTGGTCGATAAGGCTTACTTTTACTCTAAAACTGGTTAGAACACATTTATTACAGTGACAGTTGGCTATAATCATAATAGGCTTGTGTTTGTGCCTTGTTATCCTAGTGGTCCTTATCATTACTTGGCATTTATTCTTTACTTTGATACATAGGCAACCTAGCTAATGATAATGTCTCCCATTTCTTTGATCTTTATATTCAGCATTTTTTTCAGCAGCAGCTACATTACCACAGACAGCTGGTTTTCTGAAAGTGGTGTCACAAATATTCTGTGGGTTTTTTCTAGCCCTGTGATCTTTGTCACTCAAAATAAAATAAAATAAACATCCATAAGTCTCAAAGATGCAATGAGTTTCTTGTTGAAGCCTAACATGAAGATATAGAAAATTCTTGTGTTCTTTCTTTCTTTAGCTTGAGTATATTATTTAATCTTTTTTATATCATTTTGATAATATATAACATTGTGCAGTTGCATAAAATATTACTTCTCATGTGTTTGTCCCCAGTATTCTCACAATGTGGTAGCAATTTTGCATTTCAGAATACACCATCTGTTTCTCCTCTTTTGCTCAGAGGGTCCAGTTTATGCAGTCACACGTATCAAAACTGCAAATCCATCTTTGTACCAATAAGACCTTGATAACCTGATAGACTCTGATATACTCTCTTTTGTCAATTTGTCCTTGCTTTCAGTAACACTGAACATACAGCAATATATTTAGATTCCAGTGAAATATTTCCTCAAATGTTATCGAAAGAACAGAACTATTTCATATCATCCATCAAAACCAATTTTTAGATGTTTAAAAGATGGATGCTTCAGTGAGAGGGAATAATTCTGGATGAACTCTTCTTTTTAGATGAAAGTAGTTGGCAAAGCCATCAGTTTCTGGTGACAGTACTATGATTGTTAAGTTACACATTAAAGGTAGGAAGATTTTTACTGAAGAAATTAAACTACCAGTGATCAAGTAAGGGAAGAGACACTGGATTTCCAATAGGATGCAGTTACCTAAGATGAACTGAACAGAAAAAAAAAATCAACTCTTCCATATTGTCTCTTTTGATCATTTTATAGCGCTATTGGCTCAATTTTGGCAGATCTGAATGCTCTGTGATCTACAGTTTCCTTAGGAACCTGGAGCACAGAAACCCTCTTCACCCTTACCTTGGGCAGACAGGTACCTGTGCTCTGCTCTAAGTCAACAACCCCTTTTGGACCAGTATTTGCAGTGCAAATACTGCAATAGCAAGTTGATTGTGCTATCTTTGAATTTTACAACTACTGCACTAAGCATTAAGCTTCCTTGTTAGATCTTGGTTCATTTTTCTGTATGTACAATGGGTATCTTAGTGCCATTTTTCTCAAAGTTTTGAATTACAAGAGGGCCAACTGCAGTATTTTTCTTTCAAAAGACCATTTATGTGGAAAAAAAAAAAACCAAACCAAAAACTAGCCAACTCCCTTAGCGCTGAGACTTCTGAAATCAGAAACGTGTACTGATATTATAATGCATCTTTATTATGCTCTACATTTAATTCTTACTTGCTCTTAAGTGAGCCTTTTTCCCTCACATCTGATTGCTTTGCTTGCCCTGCATAGTAGACTGTGGGATATACCTTGTCAAATTGGAAAGTATACGGAGAAAAATCCATGAAAAATTAGTTCAGGGGTAAGAAACATGACTGATAAGAATAGGTTTAATCTATCAATCTATTTATCTTATCAGAAAAGAGCTGGAGAGAAGAGATGACTGTACATTGATAGATACTAACTGTAAACAGCGATTTAATCTGATGGAGCAAATAAATTACGAGATAAAAAAATAGTGGTCTTGTAAGCTAGAAACATACTTAGATCTCTTCTTCAAAAAGTTTAGAAAAATTAGGTTGAAAATACATGCTTAGAAATTAAGCCTTATGATGCCTAGATGGTAAGAGTTCAGACTTGGTGTTCTAATGTTAGCCTCAAATTCAAATGTAGGCCCTGTTATACTATGTGGATGTCAAAGAAAATCAATATTGTCCACCATTAACAATGTACTACTCACCTTCCTCATTGCTATCAGCAATTGTCAGCAACTGTAGGTTATATAACACAAGTATTAACAGCAGTGGGTTGCTGTCAGATCTAGTCAGATCAGGTCAGACTAGATCAAGTCAGATCTGACCTTCTAAAACTGTCAAGCACTAGCTTATTTTCTGGTTTGGCATCTACTTCACATAAGAAGACATTTGGAGAGGATCAGGATCCACCCAAAATCTACGATAGTCTTTCTGACCTCCTCCCGCTTTAAAACAAGCTTTGAATTTGTCTTAAGATAAATTTTCACTTGAGGTCTTTAGCGCCTGTCAACGCTCCTGAACAAGAATCCATTTTCCTTACTAAGTGCAAAGGAAACACACAATAGTAATTTACATTCTCATCACTCTGCTCTACCTGTATTCATTACAGCTGTACTTGTTCTAGAGTGAGAAAAGCCAGTCATATGATAAATATTGTGCTAGTATGTATGTACATTTATTCCAGGTACTTGTAATACTGTAAAAAGGGACTAGTCTATCTGGGGGAAATAACATAAAAGTATTACAAAACTAATGCATTAAAAAATACTTTCATAGACTGGCCTAATATCACTGTATGCTGAATAAAATGCACATCTCCCACCATTGTCATTTGCTACAGAAAATTAATATAACATCAAAACCAAATGCAGTTAAAGTAATACACTTTAAAGTTAGCTAAAGTGTAGCTCTCACTACATTTACCATACGAAAATTCTCAGTTCATCACAAGGTTCATTTTGAGTTACTTAATCTACTTTTTTCACTTATTTTTATGCCTTTTTAATCTCTTTTTCAAGCTTAGGATATTTAGGATATTAGGATATTTGTAAATGATAGCAAGGGCATCATGAGGTAACCAAGGAACTTAAACTAATCTGCTGGGACAATAAAAAATGTAAATGAATTTTTCAGATGGCATTTATGCTAAAGAGTCTTTGTTTATTTTTCATAAGTGCTCCTCAGATGAGAGGATTCCTCTGTAATGTGCTGTAATGTGACAGCTCCCTGATAAATAGACTGTATATGCATCATATGCCATATGATCTCCTGGTAAAAGCAAAAGACTATCAGGCAGAAGCTTCCCTGGTTGAAACCCCAACCAAGTTAATAACTCATGTGTACACTAGGGCATATCATGTGATTTTTCTCGTGCTTTTAGGCAATGGCAGCAAAAACTGGCTGAATAGGACTGAAAGAATTTCTGATAAATGTTATAGATTGGTTTCTAGAAATTATCTGACTTGGGAGAAAACATTTGAGAATTGGTTAGCATTGGCAAACCTTGAAGTTCTGGTAAGAACTTGAGAACATCTTGGAAAAATTCCTTATACACAGTAATGAGTAAGCATTTTGTGTTCCATTCAGCCTTTCAAGAATCTCACAAATCTCAATGCCAAGTGGTACTTTATCATTTTTGGAACATGGAAAGCTTGTTCCAGATTTCTGTATGAAGAAAGATGCACAACTGTTCTTCCATTCTCTTGCTATAACCTATCTACATTACAGAAAATATTTCTAGAAATATCCCACAGAATCTTTACATTCATTCTTGAGATTTATAGGGTTTCCCCTAAAATTTTTAACTAAAGAGTCTTCTCATACAGGAAAAATGATGACACCAACTTCTGTCACAGTAATAAGAACATAAAATGATTAACAGATGTGTCATTTATGTTTAAGGCATCTGTGCTTCTACTAAATCCTGGTTACAACTTTTCCGATTTAGCAATGACCTAGAATACTGGTTCTTTTCCTGAAATACCCCAAACAGCTGTTATCTTCTGCCAAGTATCTAGCCACAATTCATGAAAGGTTGCTATACCTAAAAGTGTGAAGCTTGGTAATTTCTGGGCATGATTTCATTTGTTTATATTTTTTATAAATCTACCATTTGAAAATATTTTATAAGAAAGCAGGGAATATGAAGGAAATACAATTAAACATGAGCTGGGCTTCTGAGTCACAAGCAGAAGGAAGCTAACAGTCTTCTTTTCCACTCTTGCTCAGTTCTAGAGAAGACAGAGCATAAAGATGGAGGAGCAATTCAAAAGTAACTGGCTATAACCCATGCCTCTCTGTCACAGTGCTTGACAGTTCCTTATTATCTGTAAGAAACGCCTTTGCCAAAGCACGTCCTGTTGGTGCAAGACATGACAAAAAAGTGCAAAATTTTCCTAGTATAAATACGTTAACAGCATAAATGATGGCAAATGCAGTATACAATTTAGGCAGCTCTGACACAGAAACAGGCCAAGAGAATGATATAAGTGTTTTGCATTTTTGCCCTTTTCTGGAAAAAAATAATTACTTTGGCCTGCCCTATAATCACAGATAAATATATAAAAAATTATAATGGATTTTCCATATTTAAAATCCTTACAATAGAAATCTTTAACGTTGTAATGTATGATGGCATGCTTAAATGCACCTGGAAAAAAAGCTAAGATTCTTCTTATTACTCAGAAATGCAACCTCATTAGCAAGGATTTCAGTAAAGCATCAAAACCTCTACCAATACGAAGACATTCAATACCTGTTTTCTTAGTTTATAGATAGCACAACTTTGAATAGTGTTCAGTACTTGAAATTCTACTCATAAAAAATTCTACTGCATCAAAAGGAGCGTGACCAGCAGGTCGAAGGAGGTGATCCTGCCCCTCTACTCTGCTCTTGTGAGACCTCAC